>JAOEHY010011594.1:0-57655 GCA_025447955.1 Psilopsiagon aurifrons
TCTCTGGGCACCCTGTGCCAGCACCTCAGCACCCTCACAGGGAAGAGCTTCTGCCCAAGAGCTCATCTCAGTCTCCCTTCTGGCAGGTTAAAGCCATATACTGGGACGCAAAGGCCTACAATTCAACACAAATAAGCTGCTCCAAAGGTCCTGGGTAGAAACTAATCACATTTCAAGCAAACTGCTGCAGCTCCTCCTCATCCCCCAAGGCTGCAAGCTCAGCCAGCGACACCCGGGTTAAGCACAAGGGTTGTCCTCGGAGAGGCCAATGGAGGTGAGAGGAGGCTGCCAGGGACAGCAGTTACCCCAGGCTCACCCAGGACAGTGGCAGAGCATGGAGAGCACTGTTGGCCACAAACACCTTGAGATGAAGTGCCACAGAGCAGGCAGTCAGGAGGACAGGCTGCAGCACGGATCGCTGCAGCTCATGTTCACACACCCAAGAGATTAACTGAAAACATGAAACCCAGCACAAAGGGAAAGCAACCCATATATTGCTGCAAGCTTGTGAGCCATGCCAAGATGTCTTTATGTTTGGGCTTGAGGCTTTGAACCATCACTGCTGGATTTCAGTATCTCAGAAGGCATCTCTGCCCAGCACACAAAATCCTGCATCACCTTTGTCCTGCTCATGGCCAAGACCAAACTGCCATCTACAACTATAAATAATCTTCCTTCTACCACATGCACAGCAACCTTCAGGTATTTAAATGAAGTGAATGAAAGTACCGAAGCTCAGTTTACTTCAGTGGGAAATTAGTACGAATATTCCTAATGTGTGCCCCATCCTGGTCACCCTTCCAGCTCAGTACATCCATATCCACCCAAAGCAAAAGAAGCCTGGGGCACAGAGCAATGGAAAACTGGGCAGCCTTGGCATTCCACAACGCAAGGCAGCATCCAGACAGCAGAGTCCATCCTGCAGGTAAACCATCACCTCTAAAAGCAGATGTGCAAGCAGAAAGAAAGTGACTTTTCTCCAGGCAACCATCCTTACTCAGGGAAAGGACTTGATGAGACTGATACTTCGCATTTGGGAACAACCAAACCTACCAACAGACCCGGGGGGGGGGGGGGAGCAAACTGAGCTGCTTTTAATTCCCTTTTCTACCTTCTCTTATTTTTCTCTCACTCAGGAACCATTCTCAGATCTAGCAAGGCAGGAACTAAATTCTTAAGAACATATTTATGCTTAATTACACAACTGAATCCACCAGAACTATTTTGATAAAGATATATACAAGTGTTTCACCATTCTCCTGACATTCTGCGTGCCTGTTTCACCCTTGGCTATGGATGCAACACATGTACTTTGAAAGTTCATCATTCTGCTCTGACACGCAATCTCGTGCACAATTAACCCACTACCTTTTGAGCTCCAACACTTAGAAGAGATTTAAAAGGTCGATTGCAGTAACTGCAGCACTCCTATTTTGATGGAGCGATGCATTCCAGGGAAGAGAGAGGTGAGAAGGCAGAACAGTGCTGCTCTGATACAGGACTGCGCTTCCAGAACAAAAGGGAGCAGCAGCTTCTCTGAGCAGTGTTAGGCTGTTCAGCTCCGCTTCAAGCCAGCCAGCATCCACTGGTGCTTTACAAGCACTTTTGGGCTCATTTACTAACACAAGCTAAGATTTTCAGACATCACGTGAGCTTCCATCTCATCCCTAAATCACATACTAACATGTTCAGCTCCCATCTCCTGCAGAGGTGCAACAGTCAGCAAAACACCACAGCTATCACTAGAGCAGGTAAAGGGCTCAAGTCAATTGGCTTTTAGGGCTCCCTGTTGTTCAGAGGTGCAGTCCTACATGAAAAAACACACTGTTAGGTAAATACCCCTCTATGCACACAGCTAAACACACATCTATCCACACACAAAAGCAAGCTCCCTGTGGAACCCCACAACAAACCCAAGTTATTTCTACATGGAATGAATGATCATGCTATGAGTTTCCAGCATCAACCAGGACTTACATCAACCATGAAGCATTTTCAGTCATGGATAAGCCTTTCCTGAATCTCAGTAGATTGTCTAGGCTAATATGTATGTTTAGCAGGCTTAATTCACTCTGTGTGGAGAACAGGTACCCACTGATCCCTTCCTGATAGATACAGAGCTTGGCTACTTTTAAAATGCTGGATAACTGCTGAAAAGTCTTACTGGAATAGAACAATACACAGGACTTGTATAATCAAACCAGAAAGATGCCAAAGCCTAGGTGACAATGAGGAAGCATCCTTTCATACATTACAGGACTGATCCTTAAAAGCCCAGTGAGACACCCAAAAGACACTTTCAAGCAGCATGGCATCAGTATGACATCTGAACATCATCATGACTTGACTCAAGTTTCATTTCTGTGTGGAAAAATAAGCTTTGGTATCTAACTAATATCTCAAGAAATCAGGAAACCTACAGAGAAAAAAGATTAATTTCAGAGCACTATAATTGCAGAATACATTATTCAGAAACACTTTGAGCTCTAAAGAGAGCCCAAATTCCCTCCCATAGCAATGCTTTTCTTCCATTTCCCTCTTTGTATAACTACTTTCTGCGGGCTTTTGGGGTTGCTTGGTTGCTTTAACCCAGATTTCTCCCATCAGGCCGCCTGTCTCATAGCGTATCTTCCCACCTACATCCCAACAGGAAGGCTGGAAGTGGGAAAAGACTCTCCTGTCAGCTGTAGGTTGGCATACTGGTTTAGTCAGATCCAGTTTTGATGCACTGATGCAACTTGAGGACATTGCGCTGGAATGGTCACTAGTAATTTTGCTACTGGTTTCCTGCATTCACTGCTCTAAGCTTCATGCATTAGAATATCAAGCAGTGGTAGTTTTCTATACTGGGGTACAAGAAGAGGATAATGAAAAGGCCGATTCCGCCAAATAAGTGGCCCACATCTTATTTCCCCCTCTGTGCTTGATGAAAGCTGCTGTTCTCCATTTCGATGATTATCTTTCGTTCCAGGCATCATCTTTAATACATCCATCACATACACCTTTCAGGCTTGTCATTCATCGGGTACTTCTCAGGGAGGCAGAAATTGGATTCTTGGCAGCAATTCTCCCTCAGTCTTCATTACTACTGGAACTGCTCTTTAATCCTTGCTGATCTGCCTGTGTCCAACCCCACACCTCCTCTTTGCTAAACCACATTCTCTGCTCAGTTTGCTCCCTACTCCTGTTCCCATCCTAGAAGCTTTTGTTTCTCCTCTCTCAGTACAGTGGGTTCCCTGAACTCCCACATTTGCTTGTCTGTGTGCTAAAGGAGAAGCCACGTCTTGTCTGCACTGGCTCCTCTTCTAACTTATCAGCACAACAAGGGACATAGCAATTCCTGTGGGAATTCCACGTGAAAACATGACTGTTTTCTTAAATTAGCTTATGTTACCCATTCCTTTGATGAGAAAGTTAATCTCTGCCGCAAAAAAGAAATCATTTGGCAGCTGAAAACAAAGCACTCTGCAAAATTTAAAGCCCTACAGCTATCGTAAAGCTGGAAGGAAGCTCTAAAACAAAGGGTATGTTCTGTTTCGCTTTAGCACTATCACATGTAAATGAATTCAAACAAACATGGTTTAAATCCTGAAAAGGTAGGTGCTGGAAAGGAAGTGTTTGCTGTAATTGATTCTTCTACTGAAATTACTAAGCAATCACAAATATTCACATCTCTCACATCTGTTTCATACTGAAACTTCCATTGTCCCATCATGACAGCATCTCCGCAGTCCAAAGCATGAAACCCAAAGGTATTATTAGCCACCAGGGCTATAATTTTGTTGCAGTGTGATTTACACACACAGGTAAGGAAGCCCTGAAATCATAATTTCAGACACTCACAAGAGCCATGATGTGTTCCTTTATTGTCTGTACATTTCCCCATGGGACAGAAATCTGCATTATCTGCTACTGGTTGACAGTGTGTGGCTCACTAACCATATGTACCAACCTCAAACAGTCTGCCTTACTCTACACAAGCCCAGGTCACTATTCTCCTGATAGCTTGAAAGTGTTAAGCTACTTAATGCTTCTTTTCTTAAGCTAAGTGTTCCTGTATTATTGCAGTTTCCAATGACTGTAATCATCTCACGTAGTGCTGCAAACTACACTTTTCTCCAGGAATATTACTTATAAATAGGATTTTTACTGCCTTCTCTCTGGAGCTGGATGTTAATGAGCTATTTGGATAACAAATCTCGTAATACTGCAACAGCATGTGGGCTTCCTGCTTTTCTTTTAGCCCAGTTTCCACAGTGCAAATATACTGGGAATGTGACAACCTTTTGGAAGCAAATGACCCCCCCACCTGTCTTTTGCCATAGCACTGAGCAGCTTATTCTTATGCTTCAAAGTTACAGGGTTTCAAAACCAACTTGAGACAAACATTTTTCCAAAGTCAGTCTTGTCCAACAGTGACAATATCAAGGTCTAGAACCAGCATTATTGGACCCATGCTCCACCAGGGAGACAAGCTACAAACAAAAGCATCTGCATGATCACCTTCACATCATCACCTTCGTATTTGCTTCTCTCTTTCAATAAAAGAAACGCCCTTGAGAGACTTGTACAAGACATGGGTGCAGTTCATTGGCAGTGGCACAGTGGGCATGTGCCCGAGGGGTTTTGGCTGCTGGAACAGAAGCCCCTCCTCATTAATGCTTTAATGATGTGACTGTTTCAAGTGGAACAGGGATCTAGGTTCCTGAGACAAAAATCTGCTCTGAGCAAATTATCTGAAGGCAGATTTGTTACAGCCAGTGTTTGATTGCAGTACCCCAGCTCATTAGCAGATGCTGATCCCACTAAGTAATTAGCATGTTTCTTTAGCTCTTAATCCTACCCTGCTATGTAGCAGAAGGAAGCATCCATGGGAAACACAAGCAGCAGTGGGAATGGGTAGCTCTGCAAGAAATTACACATAAAATTGCCCATACATTAGCCAAGCAAACTTAGTAGATGCTGAGCTTGAAGGAAATGCTTGGGCCTTCATGCTGTCAGTATTTGAGACCATTGCCTAGAAACAAGACCTGGCAAGAACAAGTGCTTTTCAAGGGCCAATTTTAAGAGCCATTCAAGCCTAGTATTTCATTATTGCCTTTGCACTAGTGACTACGGTCCTGGAAGGGGCTGGTTTGGTCTGCTCCCTTTCCCCCAGCACTATGACCACAGCAACAAGTTGCACACATCTTCCTTGCTTTGCAGCTGCTCCAGAACACTGAGGTTTTCACCACTTCACACCACATCAACTTTGCCCTTGCCTGGAGCCAGCTGAAATGGCTCTCCTTTGTCACTGTGGCTGGGAATTCCCTGGGAATTCACACATCAAAACAAAGTTGCCAGACAAAACCCCTGGGTGCTGCACAAAACACAGCCTGCTATTTAGAAAGGAAAAGCAAACCACATAAAGAAACCCCAACACTAAAGTAGCCCCAACAGATGCAGGGCTGGAAGGCAGTTTACTTCGTTCTTCAAGAGAAAGCAGATCAGCTCTCAGAAGTAAAGGAAACTCCAAGTGAATAACAAAGCCTAGTGCCTAAGGTTTGTCAGGATGGTTGGAAGCCAGTCTGGTGGGACAGGAACAATTCCTTGGTGGCTGGCTTGAATTGCTTAGACTTCACCAGTTTTCCACACTGTGACAACCCAGGCATATCCATACTGACCTTATGGAGTCAACACCTTCAGCACTGTCCACTTCTATTCAGAAAGAACTTTAGGCTAAATACTTTGGAAATTAATTCACTTGGAAGTTGGCATTCCATTGCCTGGATAAAGGCAACTGTAGCATATAGAATAAAACTCCTGTTCTAAACAAGAAGCCAACTGAGAACCAAGCAAAGGTAACTTGACTGCTAACAAGGTTCTTGATTTCCAAATATCTCTTGCAATCAAAACAAGAAAGCCCCATTCCCTGTTAGTGACCTGTGGGATATTGATCAAGACTTCCCTGTTATTACCATGTACTCATCTAAGTCACCCACTCCAATAATTTCCAAAGAAAACTGATGCCTATGCTCAGGTACAACATGCTGTTACTGCACTGAGCAGTGTCAACAGCAAGCTTTTCCATTAGGTTAAGCAGTGGTACAACCTCACCACCACTACAACTACCCCAAAAGTAAAGGCAGACCGAAACTGCTTCCAGCTACAGAGCATTGGCCCTGAACTCGGTTCCTCCTTTGGCACAAATAACTACTTTCATTTCTCCTTCTCAAAGGTGCTGCTGAGTTGGTTCTTTTTATCTATGAAAAGTCAACCAGTGGCACTTCAAACCAGCTCCATTCCGACTAAAAGATTCACTGTAAACATTAACGCCATTGATTTTGTACTCCATGTAAAACAAAGGTGTTATTTGCACGTTCAAAAGCAGCTTATTCCATCAACTCTGTTGCCATTGAATAGTTTAATTTTAACTGTCCCTGTGTGTACAAAGTACCTCTGCTGAAAATAAATCTCACTACTATCTCCTCTATGAAAAGAGACCATAACTCTTTGCAGCCTCCCTAACGAGCCCCAAGTTGTCTGCGTTTTATCTATAGCTTCCTCAGTCAATATTTTATTTCTTCCATAAATTGATCTTCCAACAGCCTTAGAAACTACCGGTAATGGTACAATAATTCCTTCCATTTTCACATGCACACGTGGAACAACCACATTAATGTTTATCTTGGAGTTCTACTGAAAATTAACCGAAGAGCATGGAGCAGGAAGACTTGAAATAGGAGACAATCAATGGAAAGCCACTGGAAGTTCTGCCATTTGTTGTTATCTACGTCTGTCGATTCCAATAAATGAAGCCAGGTGAATGAGACCAAGGTGGTGTTCTCCAAAACGTATCCCTCTGCTAAAGACTCTTAGAGCAGTTACTGATAAATCCATCCAAACATCCTCTCTCCCCCAGAGCTATCCATTTCCAGCTTAGAATGACTTTTGATGCTGAGTACTTTACAACAAATGGCAATCTTACGATCACTGACAAGTTTTAGACACTTTCGATGGCAGCTTTGTTTACTGATTAGATAAACAATTTGCACAAACTCTTTATTAATATGCATTTCATTCCTCATCTATAGTATTAACCACGCGGCTCAAAAAGCTGCCTTCCATTTTGCCAAATCTAGGGCAGACAAATCAGGATGGAGACAAGTTGTGGTGGAGTCTCCCTCTCTGGAGACATTCCAAACCCGCCTGGATGTGTTCCTGTGTAACCTGCTCTAGGTGTCCCTGCCTTGGCAGGGGGCTGGACTGGATGTTCTCCAGAGGGCCCTTCCAACCCTGATGATTCTGTGAGATTCTGTGAAGTCAGGTCATTTCTACACTGTTGGCTTCGTCCGATGTCACTTCTGAGACCAATGGGGTCTCCACGCTGCCCCCGAGTAGGGTACAAACTAAAACCAGTCTGCTGGGTGGACAACTTTGGACAAGTAATGCAGATTGCCAGCCGTATCTTGTATTACTCCTCTACAGCTATGAAAAGCCCACTGACTTTGGCAGCAGCACATTCACCATAACATGAACACGAATGCCAAAAAACCCCAACCCCAAAAAGCATGTTTCCATCATTAAACTGGTAACACTAAAGAAAAGGCATAGTTTAGCAGATGTTTTTCATTTCTAAAACTTGTATTTGTCATATTATACACGGTAGTAGAGGCTTCCAGCCTTTCTATATTCTAATATGATGACTCACACTACGCTGCTGAGCTACTCTCCGAAGTAATCTAAGCTTTAGAATAAAATCACTGACTACAGCAGCCTTAAGAGGAAGAAAAGAAAAAAAGATCAATAAAAATATTTACTGGAAAATAAGATTTTATGAATGAGGGTGAAGTAATTTTGTGCCAAATGGAAACGCTCAGTTATGTGTTATGTGCCTTTGTAGCGGGTTACTTTAAACAAGGCCTTCTAGGAATGTATCAGTAGCAGAATACCTGAACTTCAGTAGCACCTTGAAAGACAGTCCCTGCAAATGAGTCCCCCCTCTTACAGAAGCCAGGCAGCTTCAACAAGTCCAGCTTGTGTGTGCTCTTCAGAGCAGAACTCTCCCCAGAGGTATCACAGATCTCTGGGATGTCTCTTCACAAGGCTATATTGAGGTACCCTGTCCCAAGACCTAAAAAGATGCCAGCTCTGCTCCTTAATCCTTCAGCCATGATGTTGGTATGCATACACATTGTAGCACACACAGCCATACCATTAGGAGCAAGCTATGTCACCCCCACAGCAGACTAGTGATGGTTTCTGCTTTGCAGGTAAATGAAAAGGTATTTTTTACCCTTCACAACTACAAATGAGCACAACCTCATCTGTGGGACAATGATCAGGGTGTCTCCAAATCCCCATGCCAGCTCTTTGGGTTGGTTTCTTCATGGCACATACCTTTCCCTTCTGGCAACATCTGACCTGTTAGACCCACCTTCACCCAACACTGCCACTATGTGAAAATCAGATCATGCTGTGACAATTCTTGGTTAGATACCAAAAAACAAAGAGACAAAAGGCTTTGATCCCTTGGTTTTGAAGGGCAAACATCTGATGTGACTCCTGGAAAGTGCCATGGGATGGCACATCACACAGCGGGGCTGACCTGCGCCTCAGGGGCCGGCAGCCTGGGGAATCCCAGGTGCAAGAGACAAAGATAAGGATGATCTTTTAAGGTAAGGCACCCAGTTCTCAAACTGAGCTCTTAGGAAGGGGAAGCAGTGATGATTCACCATCAAAGAGCATAATGCAATCCAATGGGAGCCTCCTGAAGCATGAGGGACAGTGCCAGCAAGCCATCAACATGTAAGTCTATAACTCAGTGAAGCAGTTCAGAGCCGGAACAGGGGCAGATCTGGATTTGCTGGATTTCTGCTCTTCAAGACTGGAAAATCATAAGCACACTAACATTGCTCTGAGCAGCTCTTACATTGTGTTCAGTTTCCTTAGGATGCAGTAAGTAAAACAGCCTCCTTCTTCACTCGAAGTGTTTACTCCTGCACGCCTTCAAAGCCTGAAGCAACAACAAGGAACTACAGCAGGAACTGTCAGCCTGGGTGGGTAACAAAAGAACACAAAAAAGGTTTAGACCAAAATTTGCTGTACAGCACTTCACAGGACAATTTCAGGCACAGCTCTGTTCACTATGTTGTGATCCTTGGCAGCACAAATGGAATGGTGGGCTCTTACAATCCCTGCTATTTGTGCAAGCTGCAATCTCTCCTCTCATCAGGAGAAACCTCTGAAAGCATCAAGCTATAAATCCGTGATCAAAATCACTTCTCAGATACTAATGCATGTGTTTTCTTATACATGCTATATAGGTACCACCACATAGCTGTGGCAATGTCAGTGCAGGGCAATGTTCTTCATGAGAAGGACCTCACAGCCCGGATGACTAGATACACACAGCAACTGCTTCTGATGCTTCTGTGTGGCTTTTTGTATTAGAAATACGGATGTTACATCTTGTACCTCCTATTCCTCAAGTTCATCTCATTACTGGCAAGTAACAGATAGTGAGGAGGCTCCCAAACCAGGTTTGTCTTGGACAGGACAGGTCTAAACCTCAGGACTGGAACTGAAGTAATAGGATCCCATTATTCTCTGAATGGGATGAAGCACAGGCTAACCATGAACTGACCCCTAACGGCAGAAAACTAGCTTTTGTTAGACAAATGATGCCAGGAAATAAGATGGACTGGAATGGTCTGAATATGAAATCTTAAATTCAGGCTTCTTGAGAGGGGGTATTTTTCCAGGAAGGTCTCTCACATACCGACAGCAGTGGGTTTATGTTTCATTTCATTGTCATTTATTTTTTTGCTTATGTTATTTATTATGGTATTTGTTATTATTATCCATGTTATGTTATTTCCTTACTTATTTCCCTCCTTACTTCTATGAAACTGGTTTTGTAATGACTGCGATGGGTCCCTTCCTTCACCTGGCAATCAGTGTATGACTGGATTTGGAACACGTTTCAGAGGCTGAAGATGTACGTGTCCAGTTACCAGCAGCAGCATGTCTCCCCTAGTACCTTCTCGCGCTCTCTGACGCCAGAGCTCTGTATTGAACAGCATCCATGTTAATTAAGTCTAATTTTAGTTCCACCTCTTTTAGACCACCAATAAATCCATGTTGCTTTGTAATCCAGAACCGGGATATGTTCCAGAACAGAATTTGGCATTTGAAAACCATTTCTGCACCCACCCCAATTGTCAGTAGCCTCAGTATGTTTGGCATATAAAAAGACAGACATATGTGCTGTAGGGTCAGGTAAAGCCTATGGAATGGTAATTCTAACAGCAATATCACTGCTGGAACTGCAAACAATATAGCACAGTAGTGCCATTTGGTTTGGAAATGGCTTTCTTTGTAAAAAGAACCTGATATGACTGTCATTAAAACATGCTGAAGTTCTTCCAAGGGATCAGCTACTAGAAACGGCAACTGGGCATCAAACCCACGTTCGCTGAGAATCCTTTACTTTCCCCTTATGTAGCTTTTCCACCAAAACAAAATTTCAATCCTAAAAGATACCCTTTCTTTGCATCCTCAGAGAGCCTTTCAGACATAAACAATTATAGAAAGATGTCCTTATTAGTCTCAAGGGCATTTTCCAGCTATTCCTCAGATACTCTATGAACTAAATGCTTCATAAGATACTTTACAAACAAGGAGCTGCAAAAATAGGAATTCTATTCAATTCAAGTAACAGATCTATGTATTTAAGACCACGCTCTGAATCCTTCTGTGGTGACAGTGATTACCTGCCGTTTTCAGAGGTAGTGCTTTTACTCAGGCTTATTGCTCAGGCAGTTGTTAGAGCCAGTGTCAGCCCAGCACAACATGGTTTCAGCACTGTGCTCGAGTTTCAGATCCTCAGGCATCTCCAAACTACAGTCAAGGAGAGAAGACTTCCACTAACTTGAAATACAGGGTGATAAATAACTGGGGTCTAACAATGGGGGAACAGGGAGAGCAGCCCAGGTACAACGTAGAGCACTTACTACTCTTAACAGGTTTAACGGCTGTGGAGCATTGCATTCCTGCCTCTCTGGGGTAGCAGGAGCATCCCTCCCTGAATCTATACCTCCAGTTCCATTGGATTTCTCAAGTACAGGAGAAAAATGTAATTTGGCATCTTGGAAGCAAAGGATACGGATCAATACTACAGAGCACAGTAAAAGTATGACTATTAAACACTTAAGACAGTCTAAGGGCTTATACTTGTCCCACATACAAACATTTCCACTCATTACTTTACAGTCACAACACTATACACGGCATATACTTGTCCCACTTACAAACATTTCCACTCATTACATTGCAGTCACTATGCTGTAAGTACAGTTCTGATTAATCCCACTGAGGATGCTTTCTCCCCAGTGTATACTATGTATGATTCTCCAAACAGGTGACAAATACTCAGAGGTGTTACATTTAGATAAAAGCTTACTTACTGTGTTCAGCCTCATCTGTCTAGAACTGAACCCCCAAAATATCCCACACCACAAAAACAAAACCCTCCATTTTTGAGATGCAGGTTCCTGAGCAACTTTCAAACTTGACAGGCATAATAACGAGCATGCAAATCTGTCTCCATTTAGTCTCTTGTCCCAGAACATCAGTATGCCAGCATCTGACAATGAAGACGCATGAAAAATGCTACTCATAACTGGGACAGGATTTGCAGTAAGATATTTGGCAGGGGAATACTCTCAGCTGTAAGTTTATCTGCCTACAATTTTGGCTGAAACTACCTTGAAGTGCTTACAGGCGCATACCTTTCATTGTGATTTGCTGATAGGAAACCATATCATTTAGCTTTTAAAGAAATCCTGCCCTAAAGAACAAGATATTTCTTTAATGCAAACCAACCATGATGTAATGAGAACCCTTCAAAACCAGAGAGCAAACCATCCACTTATTTGTCAGAGGCTGACTTATTTTACCCTTCTTTCTTTCAAATACTGCCATAGAAAACCTGCTAAAACCTTTACCTAAATGCCAAGAAACATCCTCACAGAGCCCACATTTCAGAGCAGGCTACCCTGCCCCTTTGCAACTCATGCACAGTTTTAGGTACAACTTTAATACCTCATTAGCATAACACACTTTAAGCATATAGAAGGAATCAGAATATACCTTCTAAAGCCAAAGCTACTTACCGAATAGATACACAGAAATAGCTTTAGAAAGGTAATTAGGTTCCAGCACTGCTTCTCAAACACCAGGACAGCCCTAAAAGGCTTTTCTGCCTTTTACAGCCTACAAACAGTTTGGTTTGTTGTGGTTTTGGGTTCTGTTGTTTTGTGTTGTTTGAGTCTTGTTTTGTTTGTTGGTTTTGGGTTCTGTTTCCTAAAAGAGATTCAATACCTGTATTTTTACTCTGCCTCTTCCACTTTAAAGCTCAGACCTGCATTGCTTTTGTCTACTTTCAACATTAGGTTGTTTTTTACATGCTCTTAGCCAGCTGAAAGCCACTATAATTCTCTTTCCCTCAGTATTCGTGCTTTAAAGTACGATTTGTAAGACTCAAACACGCAAACTTGCTGAATTCTACCTAAAAAATGGTGATTATCATTCTTCTTTATACAGGCAGATACAGGGGCAAACTCACACATGCTGTATTCCTCTATCAGCACAAGGAAAACGTTGCTTTCAGTATTTTAAGGAAAATGTTGCCTTTTTTGTTGTTTCAAAAGTATAATCAAAAGGGAAACATCCATAAATTAATAAATAGTTAAGATGCATTTAAATCACAGCCTACTGAGATATTCTAAGCTTTCCACTTAAAGGAAGTTACCCAGGCAGGCCCCACTGAAGTGGAAGCTGAACCTTCATCTCCAAGCAGCCACCACTGAAACAGCCTCCACTTGAACTATTATTGGATAAAACCCTCCTCTTGGAACATCAAGCCCTGCATTTTCTTTGAACCCCTCTGCAGCTTCTTATAAACCTCAGAGAATTCAATTCCTCACAAGCCTTTTCTGAGAACTAAGAGCATTTCTTGCCATGAAAGAGGTTGAGGTGACCAGGGTTAACAAAGACATGGGGGATGTAATAAAATAAATCAGGAGCATGTTTTCGCCTCTATCAAGAGAGATCTGATGCTCCTCAATAGGGACAACAGCTTCGTATGAAATAGCCTGGATCAGGCAAAATTTATCCAGCAATGCTCAAATTCTCCTTTCTGATCTTACATTTGCAGGTCAAAAGGGGAGAATAAGATGCTGGGCCACAGTTTGGGAAGAGTCAGTGAAGGTAAGCACTTCAATATGTGCTGCTTTCATAGCTGAAACTGCAATATGTAGTATAACCTGCACCCCTAACCATTAACTGGAGGAGGGTACTGTCTGCCAGCCTGGCACAAAACCAAAATAAATCATAAGTGGCTGATATTTGGAGATTAAGTGTAGTTTTAGAGAAGAAAATGAGTCAGGAGGGCTCACAGAGTCAGAGAATTCACAGGAGAAGCAAATACCATGCACGTTTTTCCTAGGTTGTACCTCGGGCATCCTTAACAGATGCCACTCGCTGCCTCACTGTGTGCCATGCAAAGGCATTCCCTGAGACATCTCTCTTGCCTATTTAGATGGGGGGAAACTCAGGTGATACAAATAGTGTTTATAACGCCATGTACAATGCATATAGAGAGGACTCACAGTGCCCATGGCAGGCACGCTTGTATCATCCGCAAGAAAGCACTTTGACAAATACTCACTCTTCTCTGGATGGAAAGTCGCAGACAACTTCAGCCCAGTGGATCTGGGTCTGAGCTGAACCTTCTCTAAGGCTTACTTTATGCAGCAGAGCCTGTGGACAAGGAGTGCCTTATCCTACTGCACTAAATCCATCCCAGCCTTAAAATCAGCTGCAGCACTTTGGTCGCAGGGTCCCTGGAGCAGCGTATCCAGCAGCAGGGTGAGGATCCCAGCTCCCCAGGTTACTTACCACACATGGGTTTGCAGAAGTCCTCATGCACCTAATTCTGCAGAAAGGGTTTGTATTTCTGCCAGCGTTACTGAGAAGTAAATACTGTGACCATATTGTAATCGCACATGCTTCAGATACTTCTTATTACAACTGTGAGCTGACCCGTTTTCAGACCTTTAAAGTCAAAACTGCTTGGCAAATGGGCAAAAATGTCTGCAGACATACTCTGTAGCAAAGAAACAGTGACCCTATTGAAAAATATCCAGAGAGACAGGAGAGAGCACAGGCTGAAAGGGACCTCTGATGGCAGAGTAACACATGGCCATTAATGTGGAGGCAGTTAGAGCAGGTATGAGGAGGATGGACTCCAAGAAGATCACCAAGCTCAATACTCGCATCACAGGCCAGTGCAGAGCCTGGAATAGCCTGCAGCATGATGAACCTTGCAGCACTCAGCTTTCAGTTACTCTATGTAACACAAAAGCTTCAGGAGAAACCACATCTTTGACCACCAAAGTGGCCCTGAGAACATGAGCAGTTCATTAGATGAAAGCACATAAGTGAGCTGAGGTTTACCCCCCACCATGTTATTCACCTATGGTTTGGGGTTTGGTTTTAAACTCAAAGTGCCCACTGTTGCATAGTCACATAAACCAAGACAATCCCATGCCACAAAGGTTTTGTAAGGTTTTGCCCCCAAATGGTCTTAAATCATTCTACCCTACAGAAAGCACATGTTTTTCAGTGTTTCTGTAGGACAGGTAACACTTACTATGTAATATTACTTTTCAAAGCACTTTGTAACAGCAGTGACTTAATTTTGGATGGGAAGTAGATTAATATATAGCAGACATTACCCAGTTTCACGGCTCAGGAAACAGGTTAAAGGGTCTTTCATAGGCCTGGAGAAGAAACACTGGTAAATAGTGACAAATGCACACTATAAACTAAAGAAGTTCACAAACCCCCCAGACACAGATTTCAGTCCAGCCTGGCAGAATGGCTGTAAATTGCTCATGGATTCAGGAAAGATTCAGCCTAGCTCTCCGCCTGGCTCCAGAGCAGAGCTGCTCCAGCCCTGCAGCATCTCCATGGCCTCATCTGGCCTCGCTCCAGCAGCTCCACATCCCTCTTGTGTTGCTGCCCCAGAGCTGGATCAGGGCTGCAGGGGGGTCTCTCCCCAGAGCACAGCAGAGGGGGAGAATCCCTCCCTGAGCTGCTGCTCATGCTCTGGGGGTGCAGCCCACGGCATGGCTTTAATAAGAAAGCTGCTGCCCTTCCTCTACCAGAAGTGAAGTCGCTCTGATTTTGGGGAAGGACTGAACCAGGAATCAAGCTGTAAGGCAGAAAACTCATTTAAAGACTCACAGCTTTTATTAGGAAGCATCAGCACTGAAGAGGCCTCTCAGAGAAAGGCCTTATTACAGGAAGTGGTAGAATACAGGCTTGAAGATGCTGAGATAGTTCTCTGCCAGTAAAGCAAAGGCAATTATAACTTCAGTGAATTTCCAGGAGCTGATCACTTAGCAACATACAAAGTGCTAATGACACACAAATATAAAGTCAGTCTGTGAAAAGGGGCAATGTCTTTTGCCTTTAATTCAGTTAAAATGCAAAAGACTCCTTTTACAGACAAAAGGAGAGGGGAAAGCAGGAAGCCCTTGAATGAGCAGGCAGCAGGTCTGAGCCTCACTCACCCAGTTGCAGCAACACTCACCCCAGTGCCCACATCCAGCCTCATCTGACTCTGAGCCATGGAAAGGGCTGTGAAAGCCCTAAAACCACCAGCGACCCTGCAGACTGCAGTGCTGCCACCGTTCTGCCCTGCCCCTGGTTACACAGAACACATCCAGTTGATTCCCCTGTTCAATCCATAGCAATTGGGACTTTCATCCCAATTTCACACAGCAGCACTCCCCGGTTAGGGAGCAGAATTGTCTTTTGCTAGGCATTCTGTTCTGCACATCCCCTTGGCTTGAAGGAGGCAGGTGAGCAGAGAGCAAGCATTCATCTGAAATACTATTTCTATTATTCATTCTGTTTCCCATGAGTGGTTCATTTATATCCCAGAGTTGCAAATATTTTGTTCCAAAACTTCAAGGTTTTTCACAGTAGCTTTTCATAAACAGTTTAGACATAAGCAGTCCTTCAGCTTAAACCCTTATCACCATTTACAAAACCAGCCTAAGTTGACACAAGGAGCCAAGGCTTGCCACTGATTTCACACCATCACGTGCACATAGTAGGAATGCAAAATGAAGGTGGAATCACAGCTTTTTACACACAAAGCAAGCTGAGAGAGATTCTGAGGCTCAGGCTTTATTTGGACCATGACTACTGATAGCCACTAATACTAGTTAGGTGTAGACAAAACATACCCAGGTGAATCCTTTGGCTTCCCAATAGCATCAAATCCCCCGAGCAAAGCCTTACTCAGTTAGCTTTAGTTGCCCTTGGGAGGGATGGGGTTGGAGGAGTCCTCTCAGCAGCATTTTCATTGATTGCAAAGCTAATGCCCTTTGTAAGAAGTAAGTAGCTAAGCCGACATGGCTGTCTGTATGAGAGCTGGACATGCCTACAATGACCCTGCAGAAAAATCTGCTCAGAAATGAACTAGCTCCAAAGTATTCACTATCAGCCAACAACCAACTGAAAAACGCATTATCATCTCTTGCAGGAGTTTGGTAGCTGCAGGTGAATCACCCAACGTTAAGGGGCTTTGCATAGTATAATCTAAAAAGTCAGTTTAGATTACTAGGCTTTCTTGTCTGGTTTGTTTTTCAACTTCATAACTATTATTTCAGTGTATTAAGCTTGGGCAATAGTGCACAGGACCAAAGCAAGCTGGTAACACAACAGGACTGCACAGCTCCAAACCCCTGTGACGTAAAAGTGATGCACTGCCAGTGCCAGAGCTACTCAAAATACTTCAGAATCACTGAGCTTCACTCTTCATGGTGCGGGGCATTGCAGCTCCTATTCTGTTAACCTGGAAGATTCACGACAGAGGGATTTATAATGCTTAGCTCCCCAATATCAAGGCACCTTATTCACCATAATAAGCAACGTAGGAGCTGCTTAACACCCAACAGCAGCAGCATGGAACAATTTAGGAGAGTTGAAGACAATTTCTGTATTTAATTGAAGAACTACCTATGCAGCTGAGAAGGTGCAATTGCCAAAGATCAATAGTGAATTTTGCAGCATTTCTTCTGTGAAGAACAAGATGCCATTTTCAAAGACTAGTCATAGTTAGATTTAATGTAGGAGGCAAAAATAGGTTTTTCCATGATTTCTACATTCAGTCCCAAGTGAAACTCATTATAAGAACATCATTTTTATGCAGTAACATTCACCTACCCAGAAATAAAAGCCTACTTTTGAACAGGAGAGCCAGCAAAAGTCATGTCTTACTCAACCCAAATCTGGTTTTGCCCCGTCCACGCAAAATACCACCTGATTAAAATCTCAACTCGCTTTTACTCTAGTGCATAGTTACAAACAACTTATTCCAGTAACATCTTTTACACTCTTAGCTGTACCACAGCAGCTTCCAAGGCTGTTCTTCGTCTTGTGACACAACTGAATTCTGCACTTTCCTTGGGGCTGGATGTGATACAGGAAAATAACTCCGTTGCAAAGTCTCTTTGCTCCGAAATGTTAAAGCTGCATCTCAGGAAGTGACTTGTCTTGCTGGAGAACTCTTTCTCCAAAGAACTACTTGGAATTTAGAACAGCCTTGATGCTATGCTATTAAAATCTCTATTATAATAAAGGTTAAGCATCATTACCACGCCATAAGGTAAGGTCCACATCGCACAGCAGATCCCATAAAACACCTCACCACCACTTAGCCCTGTGGTAACAAGAGAAGCCTGAAGCCTTAACACTGTGCTCAGAACAGCTTTTCAAGCGTCTGCCCCACCAATTGTACACAAAGAGATGTCATGTACAGAAAAAAATTGCACTGGTGCCACCATTCATCATCACTGTGCTCATTTTCAGAGGAATTTTCTCTCTTCTGCTGTAAGTACGTAGACCAATCTTCCTCCTACATCTGAATGTAGGAAGTTGTGCTGCAGCAGCTCAAGTGTTAACACATAAATACAGGCTGTTTCCCTTAAATATGTACTTAGGTTGTTTTCAAGACAACTGAATTTTTCAGACCAAAGTATCAGCTGAAGAGAGCAAATATTTGAATGGCATTCAGTGTGAAAAATGATGACTAACAGAACAAAATGGTGCAATTTCAAGAGCTCTACTTTATAATCATCATTTGGAGCAGAGTAGGGAACAGTGCTACAAGCAGCAGGGGTATAAAGCCAGCAGTTCCTGCAATCAACTTGTGTTTCTTTACAGAGATTCTGTAGCTCCACAGAGCTGACACATTTTTAAATCACCCTGCCTATTTGAAAAAATACATCCCTTATTCCTGCTCCCACTGCCGGGTCTCTCTAGCTGCGTGTGCAGCTCCTCAGGCCTGCAGCTATTTCCTGCTAGTAAGCTGGGTTTAGCCCAGTCCCCATTGGAGATGACCAGTGTTGACGGTTACCTCTATCCTAGATCCCAGTACAACACAAGCAAACTCTTCCCTCCCCAAAGCTGCTTCTCAGAGACATACCCTGCTGCAAGAAAACACTGCTCCAATCTGGAGCTTCAGATCAGCAGTCACCATTCACCCCACGGCTTCCATCTGGGGCAGCCTTCCTTTGGGGTTACCACAACAGCCAGCGACCACCCTCAATGAACAAATCCCAAGGCAATTCAAAACATGCTATAAACATGTTGCAATAGGATGAGTGGTGATGGTTTGAAACCGAAAGAGATAGATTCAGACCGGATGTGAGGAAGAAATTGCTTAAAAAATGAGGTTGCTTAACATGGCCCAGGTTTCCCGGAGAAGTGATGGATGCCCCATCCCTGGAGATGTTCAAGACCAGGCTGCATGTAGTTCTGGGCAGCCTCATGTACCTGAAGATGTCCCTGCTCATTGCAGAGGGGGGTGGACAAGATGAGCTTTGAAGGTCCCTTCCAACCCAAACTGTTCTGTGATTCTACGATCTATTGCAAAACATTTTGCATTCTCAGAAATAGGTGATAACCCATTAGCTGAAGGGAGAACATCCACCAGAGCAGATCTGCTGCAGGAGACAACACATGAGGACAGGCCCTGGCTTTCCCTGCATCCCAGTGCAGCAGCTCTCTGCTCCCAGCACTGCAGGGTATAGGGAAAGCCTTTCTCACATCCTCCAACACGTGCTTGCCACAGATACAAACTGCATGAGACTGCTATGTTTTTGTAATGCAACATCAACTACCTCCCTAGATTTCATTTTCCTCACTTACAGCCAGGTATTACACCAGGAGTAGCGCTGCCATTACAACCACCGGGCATTAAGAAACATGAATAAAGACTGTATTGCTGAAGTTGTAATTTCCACTTCTACAGAGGTCTTTATTAGGATCCTGTCAGAAACCATGGCCATGGTAATTGACTGCCCGACTGACCCTCAGTCTTGTGTAAATCCCACCTCCGTGCTGCATTTTATGGATATCAAACTTTAATGTACCAAAGAGAGTGTGCAGCCTAACAAAAGCAAGAGTGATTTGTGCCGCGCTGCAAACTGCAATCACAGCCTTCAAAACATTCCTTCCATCTCCGCTAGGTGAAAAATCACAGCGAGGCAGTCAGCAGACTGCTTATGCATAATTGAAGAACCTCATTGAGTTTCCACCAAGTCAACGAAAAATCTCCTACAAACCTTAATGCCACCTGAATTGTGCCACAGGGACCGAAGCAGACGATTCCTGGCTCTTTGTACAAGATGAGCTTTGCAATGTAAGCTGACCTATACTTGCTTTTCCTCCACCTTCATTCTTTGCTCAAATAAAATGGAATAAGAATTTAAAGCAAAAGTAGAAAAACAAGAGTAAATCCCAGCATTCTGCAGTGCCAAAGGAAAAATCACTTCAGTGGACTGTAGCTTCACGTTTCAAGTCACTGAGGTGCTCTGCATGACATAGCATGGCTGCTGGAGTGGAGCAGGGAGTTTTGGCCGGTCTGAGAGAGATGCTCCATGCAGGACTGCTGCTTGGCACAGCACTGACAGCTTCTCCAGGGAATCTTGGAAAAGGCGAAGATGTTTATGGCACTCAGATCACCCCAAATACAGACTTAGCCATCAGGGCTTGGGTTGCTTATTCTAATGAAAACAAACAAAACCCCACAATCACGAGCAAAATCAAAGTCAGAAGCTTTTTTGCCACAGTTACACTATTAACTCCTAAGAGGAAGAAGACAAAGAAGAGGAAGCAGAGCCATTTCCTGGTACTTGAGGCACCTGCTGTATTGTGCAGCCAAAGCCCTTTTGTGGGCTGCAAATAGATCAAGTGAAAACAGAAGACTGGGAGCAAGGCAAAAACTGCCTTTCTGTAGCTTAAAAGAGAGCGCACTGTCTTGCACAGTGCTGAGCCAGCCGGGGGCTGCTCACACAACATTCCCTGAGGGTCACCAGCCACTGAGTGCCGTGTTCCACTTTCACAGATGCATTCTGAGCTTGTGTAAACCACCATAAAGCTCTTATATCCCAAAGTTTCCAGTTTCCTATCAGCTCTTCATTAATCAGTGTGCGGCATATGGGATAAATAAGGAATTTCCCACCTGAGGCACGAAGCTTTCTAGTTCAGGTAGGGCTAACAGGTCCTCTGCTCTCTGTTCCACGAATCCTAATTGGGTATTCCTTGATGTTTTTACCCCAGCGCTCTCTCCTGCCATTACAAACACACGTTGTGAAATCAAATGAAGCTTTTTAAACATTCTAGTCAGTAACGAAGTAAATTTGAGCTCCCTTTTGGCTTAGGTTAGTGCAGGAAAACTTCAAAGTGGGTACTTTCTGCCTGGAGATGTTCTGTTCCCACACTGCACTGCCCGGGTACTCAGCACAGCCGCTTGACTTGCAGACCTCGAACCTTTGCTGGGATCCCACCAATTGGAGCCCAAATCAGTCCAAAGATTCCTCAAGTATTTCAATATGTCCTTGGATTTGGATTTCTCTGGAGTCTAAGGAAATCAGATCCCACATTAACACTTTACCTCTGCCCTCCTGCGACATGTCTTGTGAAGCAGGAGTTGTTGCTTGGCCTAATTCCACCTCTTATATCACTCTATCCCACATCTCATTTGTGCAAGTTGGCAGTAGTGCTTTAAAAGTTCCATCCAAAGAAGATAATGCAGTATTTCACCTATCAAGCTGTGTATTAAAGTGGAAGACTAAACCCCTTTTGCCTCATGACACAGGCCTGAAAGTCTAACACTTTGCAATCAAATACATGCTTGTTCCCAAAATGAGCAACAAGTCTTCCCCCCGCCCCATCTCTCAACACTTGCATAATGTGTTTTAGCCTCACAAATTCAACTACAGGCAGAGACAGCACATCTAGCTCACTTTTATGATGATAGAGTGGTTTTGAAGGTAAACACATTGCAAGTACATCAGCGTTAGGAGGCTCCCTCACACTGCACTAAAAAGACTGACCCATACATCAGCCTTGTACCTCCACACTCTCAGAAAGATCCCTCAGGCATGCAGATGACAGCTTCCTCCGTGTAGGAGATGGCTTATCACAGCCCGGATTGCTAGATGCCTGATATTCAAAGTTGAAGTCAGCGCTTTCAAACTGTATGAGCTGCTCGAAAAGAAGCCCACACAAATGGCCTCCTTCCATCTCCACGACAACTGGGCAACAGTCTGCAGCCCAATTTGTGTGTGGCATGTGTGCATGAAGAGTAAATATGAAGTGCCTAAAACCCATTTAACACGTCAACTTCGGTACTGGCGCCTTCCACCACCTATTCAGCATTTCAAAGCAGTACAGGCCCTGTTCTGACACTTTCAGGATGCATTTTCCAAAGCAGCAGAACACTATTTTTACAAGCAGCAGGCATGCCTTCACCATGGCAGGTATAAACGCATTTGCCTCTCCCAAAGCCACCTATGTAACAGGACATGGACTGGCAGCACTAGTCTTGATGACTTTGATTTTGAGATGAGGAGAAATTGTTCACAAATAAGTCTGCAGTAAGTAAAACCATTGCTATGTAAGTACAGTAGAGAACTGTCCTACAAATCTGTAGCTTGCTCCAGTTCCTGGCAAGGAAAAAAGCTGACCCCTTTGCCGAGGTCTGTAGCAGTGCTGCCACAACAGGGACTGCACAGAACCACGTGAGAGCAGGCAAGCTCCCTGTTAAAAGTGATTTACAAATACCTGAAAGGCAGCCTTGTGCTTCAGGAACCGCCTCAGCAGCAGCAACGAGCATTCGATGACTTCTGAACACGAAGCAGTTAATATTTGCTCTAAATCACCAGTCTCCCATACCTGCCAGCTTCATCATTTGTTACTCTTAATTAGCAACTATTACATAAAGTATGCAGAAACAGGTCGAGATTCAAGTGTTCGGATAAGCCCCCTCTTGCCATAAGCCAGAGAGGCAGAAGTGTTCCATTATTCATCAGGAGGTGTTGACAGAACGCGGCGTGTGTTATTTCATCAGGGTCTGCGAGCACTAAGTGTCTAAATATATTTTCAGCTCTATTTATCAGGGACCTGTTTCTATTTTCCCCCTGGCACAACGATACAAGCACGCAGCCACTGTCAGAAACGTGCCCACAAATAAGAGAAAGCCTCGAGCAATCCGATTTCATTCAGAGAAGTTGCAGAAATCCCACAACCTGAAAACCACCCTTCATTCAAACACGCTCCCTAGAAAAGGAATCGAGTGCCATTCCCTGCCTCCCGCCCTGTGCCATCACAAGACTTCCTGAAATTAACCCTTTGCCCTGGCAGGCCCAGAAGGTGCCTATAGAATCTATACAGGGCAATCGAGAGAATCAAGATAGGACATTAGTTTGACATCAGAATCAACTCTTAAAGCCATGATTACCTCTCAATAGGTTCATATGGCAATTTATAAGCTAGAATGAGCATCTCAAGTCGTATTTGGCCACGCTGAAAAATTCTGCACTAATTTCTGCAAGTGTTTTAGCATCATTAGGAAAGTCAATCTGAGTTGCCATTACACGTATTATGACAGCACTTTGAAACACCCGTCAGTGGTCAGACACTGAAGACACACAAGTGCCTTAATCAAGGTGGCACTGAAGGCCTCAGAAAGGGAGAAGGAAACATCTCCAGTGTTGAGAACAGGAGTAAATCAGGCAGTGAACAGGAAAGATCTTCTCTCTGCCAGCAGCACTCAGCCTCCAGACCTCTGAGATGGGTTTCTACAATCCTCAAGGCAATATTATCACTTCAACTTAAGCCAAGTCACAGGAGAAAGGGGGCTTACCTTGTACTCCAGCTTCTGTCTTAAAACACATGAACCCCCCAACACTGCCGGACAAATCAATCTGCTTTAACTCGAAAGCATTGCTGTGTTCCATAACAAACAATCCAGGGTAACCATGGAGGTAACCATCCGAGGTAACCATAGCCTTGGAGAGTGGAACATAACTGCATCTGATTTAACAAAGGCCTCTCCCAAGAACAAGCTGGAATTCTGACAGCTTAGCTGAGGTATTCTTTAGTAACAAACCAGAGACTGTTCCAAACACAGAGAGAACCAGACACGTAGGATTTGCAGCCTGTAAACCCAGATGGCATCGTGCAGCTAGTCGCAGGATGCATGCTCCAACTGCAAAGAGACAACAAGCTGCTGGCCAGGGTACAGCAAGGATTGGAAGAAATGCTTTATAAAGCCCTATTACAATGCTGCAAGACAACAACATGCACATATGAAGTATATTTAACCCAGCCAAAACTGTGGACTCCCAGGGTGATCCTAAGGTTTGTTTTTGTAGGGTCCCCAAGGTCATTGCTGCCATTCCTTCTGTTCAGCAGGCCAGTGTTCCTTCGGTTTGTAATGAGAACACAACGGCCCTCTGAGCCAGGCACTGCAGCAGCAGACACGTGGGAGAGGCTTCATTTTACTTCTGTGTACACCCACAAGCAATCAGGAAAAGGAAGACTACAAAGAATAAAGGTACTTCAAAGAAATAGAAATCCCTGCTTGTTTTTTCCAACCTCTCAATGAGTTAGACAATTTCTGAAGCTGTTTATGTGCCAGTTTAAACTAAATGAAGACATTGCAATGAATGAATTTTTGCTGCATAGTGCCTTTTTAAGGGTGAAGAACATCCATTATGAGACTATAAAAAGCAGCAAGAGCAAACTGTGCCCTGTTTATCTTGTCACTTGACACATCAAAATACCCACTTAGTGTCAGCATAACAGACAAAAGTGTCTACAAAAGCAGAATTTTGCTCTGTGATTGGAATACTTGCCCTTATTTCAATGACAAGCCTTGCTAATAGAAAAGCTCCTTAATTACATGCTATTCTTCTGTATTTATGACACTGCAAACCGACAAGTCATGTAATAAGAAAGGCTGGTTCTGTGGATGGGACTTCAGATGCAGTTCAGCAAATATTTGGAGACGGGCTGCTTGTATTGGACAGCGAGACTGCGAGATGCATTAAACATCAAATCCACACCACTTCCTGCGAGGCTATTTGGTCAATACTATAGTGGGACACAGCTCACTGAATGGCAACCACATTTTCATCTTTCACATCATACCTGCTTTCACAACCCTTACAACAGAGATGATTTGTTACTGACAAAGATATTAAAATGCACTAAACCCTTCTCTTATCTCATGGTGTTTGTCATTACTTTGTACAGAAAATGGCACTTGGGAAGTTTTGAAGTCACGGGCACTTCCTTTTAATTACTGTTTGCCATCGGTGGGCTCCTAGTGAAGTTCTGTGGAACAGACTCAAGAGACTGCAGCTGAGCCACTGCTTTGTCATCTCACAGGTCTCCAGAGGAGAGCCCCAGTTTCTCTCTCCCCTTCTCTAGTCAGCCTCCAACACCTCATCCCTGATGCTGCATTAGGGCCATTTCTACTCCCAGAAGTGGGCTGCAGGACCTCACCACTGCTCCACACAGCTCTGCCCAGAGGCACAGCTTCAGAGATGTGCCAAAAGCCATCGCTCCCAAGGGATGGATGGAGCAGGGAGAAGCTGGAGAGGAAAAGCTGTGACTGGCAGCAGGTAGTTAGCTGATGCACAGGATGCTGCACTGCAATGGGGACACGCAGCCACGGGCTCTGCTCCAGGCTACGCTGTGGCCAGAACAGTCTTTTGGTTGTACTGAAGCAACCGAGGAGGTTTACTTATTCCCAGTCCACACCCGTGGTGCATTTGCAGAAGCAGCTTTGTAAGCACAGGGAAAGTTTCAAGAATCCTCATAAAAAAATTCCAAGTTAAACCTGGCAGACTGAGCTACAATGTGCTCACCGGAATTTATTCTGTTGTATTCAGTATAACCATAGAATCCCAGATTGGTTTGGGTTGGAAGCTCATCCAGTCCCAACCCCCTGCCACGGACACAGACACCTTCCACAGAGCAGGGTGCTCCAAGCCCCTGTGTCCAACCTGGCCTTGAGCACTGCAGGGATGGGGCAGCCACAGCTTCTCTGGGCACCCTGTGCCAGCGCCTCAGCACCCTCACAGAGAAGAGCTTCTGCCCAAGAGCTCATCTCAATGTGCCCTCTGGCAGCTTAAAGCCATTCCCCCTTGTTGTGTCACTAGAGGCTCTTCTAATCAAGTCAACGACTTGTAATCAAGTCCAAACCTTGGGATCAAGTCCAAGTTACTTGAAGTCATCTGTCTGGCCAAGATCTATCAATGCACCAAGTTTATCATTTTCTGTAAGTTTGCTTTTTTTCTGAACACTTTTCTAACTTACACCTTATACTATTTCATACTCTGCTTATTCCTTAAGTATAGGTATCTTTCATTAATGTAGATATCAAGGTAACAGAAGGCTAATACCCTGTGTTACCTTCTTTCCAAATATGAGTAGAAGACCTAGCCCAGATACATAGTTTTAACTTTGTACTCATTTAATGCATACACACAAGGCACACACACACACACAACTTAGCGTCCACCTTTTCTTTGTAATTCACAGTATTTTGTTTGTCCAATCAGCTTTTCTGCTTACAATGGCATTAATTTAATCACTTGGTTAAAGTAAGTGATCAGTCAAATCTCAGCTGAATCAGACATATTCATGGCCCTAGTACAGGACAATCTTAGTCTTCTATGGCACAACAAATCTTCAAGTAATTTAGCAATAGCTAAATAGATTCCTGTTTGATTCACCTACAGGTTCAGGTGCTATGAAGAAATAATTTGCAGAGAACACTGGAATTCTTGCCCCATTCCTCTTCTATTGAACTGTATCCCTATCCTTACCACCACTTTGCAACCTTTAAGTCCTAGATTTGCACCACCACATTGTCATACCCACCAGACCCAGAGACCCAGACCCAGGCAAATGATTTCAGATTATATGCAATTCTGCTGCTTTGAAGCAATTACACTGGAAGGGTGGAAGAAGAGGGGAAAACAAGGGACAAGGATTACAAATACCTATTGCTTCAAAATGATTGCCCTAAAAATCACCTCCAATCTTTGCTCACAATCTGTTCATCCCTGATTGCCAAAAGCAAATGAAGCTCTTAAAGATACTTTGGCTTTGATTGCAAGAGATTATCCGAACTACACTGTTGGAACGTGGTTATTTCTTTTTAATTGAAAAACATAACCCACAAAACCCCAACCACAAAAGAACAGGTTGCCCATAGAGGTGGAGGCTGCCCCATCCCTGGAGACATTCAAGACCAGGCTGGGTGTGGTTCGGGGCGACGTCATCTACTTGAAGATGTCCCTGCTCATTGCAGGGAGTTGCACTAGATGAGCTTTGAAGGCCCCTTCCAACCTAAAATGTTCAATGATTCCAGTACACAGCCGTGCAGATAATGCATGGGAAAGAAAGAGTCTTCCTCTGATAGGAGGAAGCTCCTCCAAGGAGCTGCAAGACCAAAGGGAGCCTAGTAACTGCTATCTCCAGTTCTGAAGCCTGTGAAGCTCTCACTGGGAAGTGCTGCTCCTTTTTGACCTTTATCCAGAGACTTGCAGGATATGCCTGGTTCTACAGCCTGAGCTGCACAACTGCCCTCTTCACTCATATAGAAGGTAATTCTTCTCCCCTTTTTTTTCAGTTGTCTTACATTAAGGTGGTGCAAGCTATTCTTAATCAAAGACTTGGCTAATGAAAGTCTAGCTGAAGTTACTGTCAACTCTTTTTCCTCTGACTCAGGATAAGCCCATTTGGAAAGGTTTGCATGCCAGACAACAATGTGAACAAAGCCAAGGGAAAAGCCACTGTTTATAATAGAAAGATTCATAATGAATAAGGTGCTACAGCAACTGGTTAAAGAAACATTCTGAATCTGGGAACATGCATAGATCTTTCCCCTGTTAAAACCAAAACCTTAGCCACTCAAACACCCCTGCTTTCCTTTCCTCGTCTGCCAAAGAACAAACCCACACTACACCAGCTTGCAAAAAAACCAAACCCAGTTCTAATGTGGATGTTTACCTCCAGTTCACTTAAGAATCAGTTAAGCGCACATTAAGTTTTAATGTGGAAAGGCACCGTGTGTCAGCTCCATCTGCTGCACAGCGACTGAAAGGTAAGAGCTGCAGCTCAACTCTAATTTGGAAACTGGCATCTTAAGTTTCCCTCCCCCCTAAAACCCCATAGATGACAAGCTTATGTTTTCTAATGAGAATTATTTAAGGGGCATGAATTTCATGTGGCTTTGACAGATGTTTGTCTGTATCCTCCATCTGAGTAATTCATCTGTTATGTCAATGATACAGGAAAACGGGAAGATGCTCGAGGCAGAGATCTAGCATCACTTTGAAAACTTACAGAAGGAAGAACAAGTTTACTCACAGAAGGAGCCCATGGAGACCAGCACAGACTGTCCACTTGCTTAACTCTTAAACGGAAAAGGAAAGACCCTGCTTGTCACGTGTTACTTCTCACTACCATTAGGAGAAAGCACAACAAAACAATTGCCTCGCTTTTCCCTTGTGTAATTCAGGCCAGCAATCAGAATGCCTCTCCTGCAGGTTTGGTTTGGGGCACTCTTTATACTTGCATCACTTTATTAGCTAATACTTTTCACTTGTAACTGGAACTGACAATAGACCAGGTTTAAAAATCACATCATCCTTTCTGAACAAAGAACCAGTAATTCATTTGTTTGCATCAAAGTTTCACTGCACCTTTTCATCCTCCTCCTGTTGTTCATTATCCATTACCTCGTAACTTCCTACAACCTTTCAGGGAGCACACAGCAATTCTGCCACCAGCTAAGAGGAAAAAAAATTAAAGCTAGTCAGCTTTTATGATCCTTGTCTAATCCTAAGCCTTTTGTATTGCTCTATTTTGGCAAAGAAACAGCACCAGAATCTTCGGCCTCAAAGTGCTAATTAAAATCCTCATTACTGAAGCCCATTAAAAGCCTCTATAAAAACCTCAGACTGGTAATGACTTATGTCAGGCGTGAATGGTGAAAGATGTACAATGTTAGCAGAATAATAGGCCACACGCTACTCCTGTTTGTAGAGTAGGTGTGCAAGCATTTTCCTATTTGTTTTTATAAATGAGGAAGTTCATGTCACCCAGTGTTACACAATGGAGTTTGGGATTTTTATGTTAAGGCTTCAATGGTCAATGTAATTCAGAAGTGGGGTTGCTCTTTGCAAAGCCTAGGATAAAGAACTACTCACTGAGCATGATCTGGGAACAGTGTTCAAGACACATTAGCAATGAAGGAGAGAATATATGCACTCGAGAACTGACATAGAACAGGAAGAAGGTCAGGCAGATACTACTGCACCTCTTAGATTAAGTCTGTCAGTCTGTTCCATAACCTAACAGATGTCTCTAAAATGGAGATACAGTGGGTTGAAGCAGAGTTATCCTTGAACTTCACCTCTGGCTTCTTCAGCTTTCCTTGCTTAGCATATGTTCACTCTACTTTTACTACAAAACTAAGTCAAATAAGAAAGGAAAATATGGTAAGCCCCACTCCCTTTGCCTACACAGTCCCACCAACATAAACACATACATATGTTAGAATCTACTAAGGAGATCACACAGGATGCCAAGACTACCCTTTTCAGTGATACGTAGAGTAATACATATTTAAATGCCTTAAGCACTCTCAAAGGCTTCTTGGAGTCCCTTAAACATTTAACTCATAACATATCTTTAATACTGTTATAGAACTGCTTTGCACAGGGTATTTTGAATCTGCAACCATATACATAGAATCCCAGACTGAGTTGGGCTGGAAGGGACCCTAAAGCTCCTCCAGTCCCAACCCCCCGCCATGGGCAGGACACCTTCCACTAGAGCAGCTTGCTCCAAGCCCCGTCCAACCTGGCCTTGAACACTGCCAGGGATGGGGCAGCCACAGCTTCCCTGGGCAATCTGTGCCAATGCCTCAGCACCCTCATAGAGAAGAATTTCTTCCTAAAATCTCATCTCAATCTCTCCTCTCTCAGTTTAAAGCCGTTCCTCCTTGTCCTGTCACTACCTGTTCTTCCCCAAAATCCCTCTTCAGCTTTCTTGACGGCCCCTTTGGGTACTGGAAGGCTCCATCATCTAGCCTGTCTTTGCCTGTACCGTTTTTCTCCTTTGGGGCTGAGAGCTCAGGGTCCCGAGAGCCACGGTCCGCCCGTGCCCGTGCGGAGGGAGCAGCGGGACGTCCCGGGGGCGCAGCTTACCCAGGTTGTACCCGTACAGCGACTCGGTGGCTCCGTCCTGCAGGCTGGCCAGGATCTCTCCCTTGCCCACGTCGCTGTCTCCCACCAGCAGGAATTTCAGCAGGAAATCGTAGGCTCTCGCCGGGCTTCCCACGTGGCTCATCCTCCCCGCCGTTCCCCGAGCCTCCTGGACGGATCAGCTCCCGCGGCCCATCCAGGGGCCCGGCGGGGCCAGGGCACGGCGGAGGGCAGCGGCGTAGGACGGCAGCGGCATATCCGGCTCTGGCGAGAATAGGGACCCGTGAGACAGCGGCGCGGTCCCGTCACGGCAGCAGCGCCCTCCGCGCCATCCCGCGCCGGGCAACAGCAGTGTCAGCGGCGGGGAACGGCGAAAGTGGACGTTGCACTACGTCAGCGCAGCCACCTCTTGACCCTCTCCGCGCAGAGCGCCCACCACGGACAGGGAACGCGCAGGAGCAGCGGAGAAGCTGCGGGGCCCCGCGCTGCTCCTCCACCTGCGCCCGAGCGCGCCCGGTCAGCGCGCTGCCGCCTCCCGCCGCCGCGGCGCTCTGACAGAGCAGCGAGCTCCGCCCCCAGCCCCCCTATTGGGGGATTCGTTTCTCCCCCCGCCCTCCTCAGCAGTCATTGGGCTGCGAAACTTCAGCCCCATCCCTCTCCCGCTTCCACGAGGGCGCGACCATACCCCGGCTTCGCCTACTGGTGCACCGAGCAGCACTAGCCCCCCCTCCTCGGCTCCCATTGGCGGAAGGCAAACCCCGGCCAGCCCCGGGCTCGTGGTCCTAGCGGGACACAGCGGCTCAGTTGCTATGGCACTCCCGGGCAGCCATTGGTTCCTTTCCCCATCAATCGCGCTCAGTTGCACCGCCCCGCAGGAGGGGAGCGGGGAAGCTGCCGGTTCGAGCCCCAGCCCTTCCGACCACACGCTGCGGGTTGGCGGTAGCTGCCTCGAATGCAGGCAGAACATCGGGGCCGGACTTGGGTAGGGTGGTGGAGAAATGGTGGGGGGGGGGAAGCAAAGTAATAGCCCTTTGTGGCAAGGACCACCACCCGAACGGCGCCACGCAACCCTCTTGCAAAGGAAACACCTCAGCTGAAGCCGTAAGGCCATAAGTCACTCTGCACACCTGAGTCAAGCTCTCAGGATATTCATAGCCAAAAGAGATACGTCCTTTTTTCATCATTTCCTCATCAGAGTTGGCTGGATTTGCCCTCTCACTATCACATTCAAGTACCACTCTGTATTTGTACAGAATGGGGATGCAGCTCCGACGGAACAGCAGCAAGCCCAAGCTCTCAGCCAGGGCTGCTAATCCAGCCTGACGGAACAAGCTTGTAAACCCAATGCCTACCCTTAACAACAGCGCCAAACATACTGAAATGCAGCACCCAGGGAGCTGGGGGAAAGGGGTCATATCTGGATTAAACTCTTTCACTTTTCATGCGCCATTATAATAAATTCAGTGGGTTTCTACACTAAGGTGCAGCACCTCTAACCCCGGGGGTTGGACTAGTGAGGAAAGCGATTGAGTAAGTCACTGAAGTCACTAAGTGACTGAATACAGGAAAATCTCTTAAATCTTACCCTAATGTATATGTGTACTGCCTAAGCTCTAAATGAGACCCTTTATGACCTTTAAAACATATCTTTTAAGATCTTGTTAAATCCGAGTAATTCCTAAACCTGAAAATTTAGTAGTGTCAAAATGGTACAAAAACCTTTATATAAACCAGACACACACACTTCAAAACTAGCACTGTATGCACAAAGTATCCCTTCACATAACAATTACAACCTCATGAAAGGTCTTTATGTCCTCTTTCTACAGAACCCGACCCCATACACACACTTTACCAAAAGTCCACCTAATTCAGAGGAAATAAAACCACCATATACATGGGACTTACTCTGCATTATCTGCAACAAAACGTAAGACCTAAATTGAAAGAGATATATCTATACCTTTTATTTCAACTCAAAAGAAAAACAAAGAAGTCCTTGACTAACAAGGTCTGTTTGTATGCGCATGATGTGATGCCAATTTACTGCTCCCTTAAAAAAACTCAACCCTCTTCACATGCTTGTTTTTATTTCAGGATTGCAAGGGCAGGCATGAACTCAGGAATACCACTGGACCATTCCTTGGTAATTGTAATCGGTGCAAACAGAGGAGGAGTACAAAGTGTCCCACAGCACTCACCCATAGACATCGGAGCACCACATTCCCAGTGTCAGGCAATTTTCTCTCTGGCATACTCATGCATCCGATAATTGCACCTCTTTATAATGCGGTCATCACTTGATGGAATCAAAGTCCTGTTGGAGATGGGATAATAAATTCACAGCAATGAACTATAGTTTTACTGTTGAAGGTCTACATACAAACAGAGAGAGAGGTGTTCTTTATCCAGATGTGTCACCTGTGAGAGCTTCTAGTTTGAATTTTGGACAGTCTAAACGCAGTTACAGTAGTCATTTGTATTCTTCCTGTAGCAGCAACTTTTAGACAGCTGGAGTAAAGCCTTGGGCACCAGGAAACATGAGCTCTAATCCCAGTTCTAACACAGACTTCCTTTACAAACTTGGCCAGTTTACTCAGATTCTTTCTGCTGTAAGTTTCCAACCTATCAAAGCCACTTGAGGCATCTATTACAAAGGAGTGTCACAGGATTTTAACCACAAATTTCAGTGGAGAGCTTTGAAATGACATGAGAAAAAAAAAAAGCTGAAGTACAAACGAATTCTATCTTGCTCTATTGAAATTGTGCATGCTTGATTTTTCCTGAAGTTCACTAAGGATGAGCTGAGAAAAACCTCAGCATTTTCACACCAATGAACTTGGCAATTAAAGGTCATTTGCCCTTGTTTTTTAATAATTATATATACATAAAGAGTTTTTCAGTTGTTGAAAATGAAAGACTGATACTTTGCAAATGTCTGTTTTGATGCCATAAATAGCAGAATGCTGGAATGTTTCCACTTTCCTGAGTGTTTCCACTTATCTGACATTTAGATGTAATCAGGTTTAGAACAAAGTTGTGCCAAGCCCAGGTTTATTTTGAGGTCAGCTCATGGTTATACTTTATACAGGAACTAGTGCGCTAGAATATACCCACAGATCTTTAACCCACAACCTGTCTGAGTATTAGAAAAGAAAATGCATTTGCTAAAACACTTCTGAGCCCCAACCCACCTGGTTAAAGGAGAAATAATGACATGTATTTGCTCTTTTACTGTGCCATACAGAATTAGGCTGAACTAAAATCAGAACTGTAAATAATAAAAATAATATTAATAATAACAATAAAACTTTTCTGACCAAGGTAAAAAATGGTCTTAAACAGCTACATTTATGGACGCTCCCCCCCATTTTCATCCTCACGAAGAGCACAATTTCTTATTCACTAGTACCAGAATGATCCAAAACTTCAAATATTCTCCCTGAACTTCTTGCTGATGAGACAAATTTGTGAACAACAAAACCCATTGGCAACCTGGCATAGCCTATATCAGAAACTTACAAAGATAAAGCCTAACCAGTAACCTCTGGAAAAATGTTCTCACTTGTTGCAGAAACAGAAATCAGAGAACAAGTCCTTTGGCTTTGGTCATGCTTTCATGCAATACAGATGCTGCCTAAATCATGGCCCTGAAATCACTACAGAAACTGTTGAAAACTAATCCATGAAGGCACTAACTCGGCAAATGAACAAACACACCCATGACTTTGATTCCAACATCGCTACATAATCACAACAGTGGCCAAAATGTGCTATTTTTATAACGGATTTTCTCATTTTATTTCCATTTATCTGCTCATACAGATGACCTGAGGAATTTAAAAAAACACAAACAAAACAAAAAGCCAATGTATTTTTCTCTCTGTTACACATATTATGTTGAAGAGAGAGAAAAACAAGCACTAACACCAAATCTCAATGAGTGTCTTGTAAATCATTCTTTTCCGTAATGGAAAGTCCTACATCCTTCCTGATCCACCCTCCAGGCCTAGCCATGGATGTGGGAGAGGAAAAAAGGACAAAGAGCCCACAGCACATTTCTCGTACATTCACACAAATAGCAGCTTGGAGCCTGAAAAGCCCTAATGCATATCTTCCATTATATATATATATAAAGCAGCCAACAAAAGGCTACACATAGCAATTACCTTTTCCCTTCTTGTACATACTGTCAAGCAGTAAACAGAAATAAGCAGCTGCAATGCTTTTTTATTCAGGATGTGTATATTAACTGATGACTCACCAAATAACTCTCAGCCCAGAATGCCAGTTGTCTTCCCCTCCACAGAAAGAAACACTATTTTAAACAGAGTTAACCACTGTGGATCTTTCAGGCAAGCCAGCATGCATTAGAACAAGATAAATATTGCTGGTGAACTCCAAGAGGACAGAGGAAAGGGGTGGTTCCAACAGCAGACTACAAGCTTTTTAGACTATTCAAATAGGAATAAAACTACATGGAGGGAAAGAGTGGAGGCAGGAAGAAAATATCCCAAAATCAACCCACATGGTCATTTGTGGTACACACTGCCTTCACACAGCAGGCAAGACCTGCCCTGCATGAACTGCTTCAGCATATGGTTACATTTCTTTATGTAGTTCTCTGCACGTGCATTTGGAGCTTGACTCAAGCATTTACTTCAAATGGGAAACAGCAATCTATGGCACAGAGGGCAAAGATGGCATGCAGTAGGATTAGGGAGGGCTTGCAGCTAGAACTTGTACTGCAAAGGGCATCTGTGAAGAAGCAGCTCCCAAATCCTGTCTCTCACCCCACTGCCTGCAGGAGTTAGGAGCCCCAAAGCTCCAGCAAAAGGATGCTCTGCAATGTCTTTAGGAATACAATGTCTTGTGGGTCTTGCCAAGTTTCTTCTAGAAGACTTAACCTCTAATTTGGAAAGCAAGCTGACACTTCCTCCTTCAGATCACCACATAATTAATTGTCCATCATATAATTAATGAGCTTGACATTACAATTTTGGCAAACTTCTGTTACATTCTATCTGATCAGATGTTATCAGAAAGAAGTAAAATCCGATTAAACTCTAGGGAAATAAATACAATAGCTCTATACTCCTACAACATTCACTATGCTATTCTTCAGTGTAGCATGAAAAATTTATTTACTGAGAGTACAAAATATTCTTCTATGACTCAGTATTTGAAGACTGAACCACACATTTCATTCCATTTCAACTACATTTAATCTACTTAAATTCTGATTGGCTTCTAATTGCTTTGTCAAAAGAAGAAATAAGTACTTGGACATGGGATTTTCCAGAAGTTGCAGAAGTGTCATTTAATAAAAATGTGGAGTTTGAATTCTTCCTAATATTGTAGTTCTTTAATAACTACAAAATGAGAAAGGAAGTGTCCTTTATGTCCAAATGGCCATTATTCCTTTGCTCTCCAAGTAAGAAGGTGCAATAAAAAGTCACAGCGTTAATTTCCATAGCACCTGCTGCAGATACCTAAACTCCAAATTCAGAATTAAAGTCTCCCTTGGCATAATCTCAATTACTCTTCACCACCCATTGCAGACACCTGAATCCAACCTTTGCAACATGGGTTTAAGGCTAATTATACACAAACAGTCAGGAGACCCAATATGTAGCAGAAAACACATTCCAGCATAAAAAAACACACTCTTATTTGTGTTTCCATACTCTTTTGTTACTACTTTATGCCAGGTTCTCAACAGGACACAAGTCCTTGGGGTTTAGGCTCTCACTCACACCCACAAATTCTAACGGCCTCTACAGCCAACACTGTTAAGTGAGATCCCTTCTCTGCTACACAAAAAGGCAAGATAATACATAGCACCCAACCAACATTCTGCAAGCAAGACTTAGCACACTCATGACATATTTACAGGGGCTAAAAGCCAAAGTTGCAGCTACCATGTGTCAGCTAAGGATTTGTAGACTGACAATGAATGTATGTTTCTAAAAAGCACTGATTCTGTTACAAATCTGCTATGTGAACAGTCCTGGTACATGAACTAAACAAAATGTGATAATTCTGAGACAAATCTGAGACGTGAAGTTTTTTGTGTACAAGATGTGGATCGCACTGTTTGCTGACAGTATGTCCCTATGAAGTGCTTTCCAAGTAAATACATTGTGCACACACACACAGTTTGTGCGACACATCTCAGAAGTCTAATATACTCTACAAGTTGTGGAATATGGTGCAAACACAGCACACTGATGCTTTGTCCAGGCTCTGTAGAAATGGCCATAGAAGCCTACCAAAAATATTCATGGTAAGTCTACCTATTGCTGTAAATCCAAAAATCCTGCCAAATTCAAAATAGCAGTTTCTACATGAACCCCAGATTATTAATAAGTACAAAATTAAAGCTGTATGGGACCTCTTGAAATTGAAAGGTACGCAGACTTCTAGAAAAAACTTCAGCCTTTGAGCCACTTGCTATTTTGGTGCTGCACAGGCATTATCAGAGGCCTCTGAGCTGTAACCCTCCTGCACTACAGCCCAAAAAGAAACTTCCAAGGCAAAATCCAGTTTAAAATTAGAAAACGCACTCCAAGAAGTTTAAATTCATCCTAACTGTGGTTTGTGCAAACTACTACATAAAACCAAATATATATCCATAAGTGTTTTAATTGCTCAGGCAGCAGTGTAATACTCATAAAAAACACAAACAAGGCAAATCAGTACAGCCAGTAGGGAAGTAGTCAGGAATAATTTAAGATGAACTAGTGACTGTAACGAGTGAGAACACAGATGTCTAAAGAAATGGCAAAACCATGAAACTACACAATCTTGTACTAATAAAGAAAATGAGACTATATCAGTGGGAACTTCTTGCAGCTTCTACACTTAGAAATATGTATTTTAAATACAAAGTTCCTTGCCAAATAACTAGCAAAACTGTAATGGGAAAGAACATGCTTACTGCTCCAAGCCTACACAGGCTAGTGCCCAATAATAGCAAGCTGCTCTTGTTATTGTTGAAAAGAATGCATTTGAGTACGTACTTTTATAATGACCAGAAAGCACCTTAAATCCATGTATTTGAAAATCACTATCCACTGCCTTTCTCATAGATAGTGCCCTCGTGCAGTATCTTCTCCTTGACAAATGCACCTCTGAATCTACACTACAGCAGCAAGGAATTCCCCTCAAACCCCAGGGAAACGAGCTCCAATAAAAGCGATTTTATGCGCTCTCTGCGGTGCAAACCCGCTCTAGGAGCACTGGGGATCACCTAACATCCCGTTCACCCCACCGGGCCAAGGGGCAATCCCGAGTCCAGCAGTGGGTTGTAACGCGCAGGGGATGCCCCATCCCCTCAGCTCGCCCCCGCCAGTTTCTGAGAGGCGATTTTCTCCTTCTCCCTTCTCCAGCCAGGAAAAGGCGGCTCCGTCCAAGTCCTTCCCCACCGCCTGCAACCTAACCCTAACCCTGACCCTCGGACCCCGCTGCCCCCGGCGGCGCCAGCCCCGTCCCGCCAGCCAACCTCCCCGCCTCACACTCCGCCGCCATTTTGCCAGTCCCGCCCGCCGCGCGCCGTTCGCAGCTCCGCGCATGCGCAGCGCCGTGCCGCGCAGTGTCCGGCGGGCAGGATGGAGGCAGCGCTGAGGCGGGAGCTGGGCACGGAGCTGCTGCGGCCGACGGGGCACCGGGGGGGCGGCTGCATCAGCCAGGGCCAGAGCTATGACACGGACCACGGCCGGGTGTTCGTGAAGAGCAACGCTAAGGCGGAGGTGTGGGGGATGTAGCGGTCGAGGGTGCGGTGCGTGCGGCGGAGCCCGGCGTGGGGCGGCGGCGCTGAGGGGATGGGCGAGGGGCTGGGCTCGGCCTCTCCTTGGTGGAGGGAGGCGTTGCGGCTGGCCTGAGGGAGCTGGCCTGCGGGGGTTAGAGGTCGGGTTCTGCCCTCTGAGGGGGCTGGCAGGGGGCTGCTGTGGGTCTGGGGCCTGGTCTGAGGAGGGGATGCCGCTGGGGTGGGAAGCGTCCGTGGAAGCGGCACTTGGTGCGATGTTGTGGTATCAGCACTGTGCCTCAGGTATGCGGTACAGTGACATGCTGTTCTGTGTGTTGTGCCTGGGGTAGAAGTGGCATGGCTTTGCCTGCATATGTTGTGAAAATGTCTGGAGCTACCCAGAGGGTATAAAACTATCTACTGAGGGTATGCATCTTTCTTTGTTGGAACAGACCAGTAGTTCGCTGCACATAAGGAGGCTTCTCCCATAAATTTTGCTTCTTCGGAATTATCCAAGATTTTCTGCTTTGGCCTTTTAATACTTGGTGCCAGCTACTGTAGGAAGTAGATATCTGCATTTGATAGAGATAACAACCATGTGACATACCTGTATGGCATCCTTATTTGCAAAAGCTGAGATCATGTGGAATTTACTTTAAAGGTACTCTACACTTGTGTCTATCAAATAAACAGCTTCACAGTGCAGGCCTGGATTTGTATTTGCCTTTAATAGCAAACAGATGTTTTTGAAAGCATGTATGCAACCATATCCGTTCCAAATTTGTCCGTGCTTTCTGATCATGGATTCACTGGTGGCAAAATGTGAAAACACAGAATGGTTGTCTTGCTTCACATTAGACTGAAAATAGTTTGAATTGATTGCAACAGACACTTTCCACTTAGACCTTTGTTAATTGTGTTTGTAGGTATAAAGTCTAGCTAGGTACAAGAGAAGACTTGGGGGAAAAAAGGTCTGGATGGAATTTCTATTCAGTAATCATTTGATTCTCTATGCTTTTGTCTGACTGTGGATTCTGAGTGCTGAACTAAACCAAACTTTGCCAAACTGTATTAGAATGTTATGCTGTGTGTGCAGCAGTGAGTGTGTATCAGCAGTTTCTTTAGAAAACACTGTTTTTTACTGTGTTAAAGTTAACAGCTGACTTTAACCTTGCATGAGGCTTTAGACAAAGGTACAGTATTTACTGTTTTCCTCTGAGCAAAGCTTGTTCAGAGGCAATGTAATTCAGCAGTTCTTTATTCTTGATTGCCCATAGGCTTTGGAACTTTTAGTCAATATCTCTTGCAAATTGTCCTTTGTGTTTCATGTGTCAGTATTAGAGGGCTAATACTCTGTTTCCATTTTATTAATTATATTCTTTTAATTTTAGCAGATGCCATAGATTTACCCTTTTTCTGTCTTCTAGAGTTGCATTTCTTCATGTGGTTAGTGTCACTGATGTCAGTGGAGGAACTCAAGAGAACAGATTTTGCTTGGTGTGGTTACAGTTGCAGCAATAGATCCTGAATTCAGAATGTCTTCAAAGCAAATGCAGTTGGTAGTGGCTTGGCTTCTAATGGCTTCTGTGTGCAAGTGCTGTAAGGAGCATTTGGCAGCTCTCATTGATATTTATTTATTTGTTTCTCCCCATGAAGTAGAAGAAATAGGCCCAGTAAAATCATGCTGTGACTGTAAATTAAACTGTTTTGAAGATCTGTCACCAAGCAGTGGTGTCAGTCTGTCACCAAGTCATGAAGATTATGAATGGTGGTACCATTCTTCTAGTCTCTCAACTGATGGTGTATACAGGCCATAGCTTTCTAGACATTTGCTGCATAATCCATGATTAAAATATTACTTACCTTTTATATGTGCATGCAGTTTGAACTCTTTCAGTTGTAAAGTCTTTCTGTTTTTATAATTACAGTGTTAGAACCTAAGTCACTTCCATGGCATTGGTTTATGAAGTGAAATTTCTATAATGGTATAATTACTGTGAAGTCTGGTGGTATGGACCTATCTGTAACCTGTAAATGCAGTAACCACTTGCTCAAAGCTTTTTATTTAACATTGGCAGCCTTGGTTGGTTTCGTGAAAAGCTTTTGTTTACCTGGGATTGATGTTCGTGGAGATTAATGCTTTCCTTTAATATTTGGCAGGCCAGAAGAATGTTTGAGGGAGAAATGGCAAGTTTGGAAGCCATCCTGAAAACACAGACAATAAAAGTGCCTAAACCCATCAAAGTTATAGACCTGTCTGGGGGCAGTACCCTGTTTGTGATGGAACATTTGGAAATGAGAGGCTTAAGCAGGTAAACCACAGTATTATCTTTGCATTCTTTAACCAGAGATCTTAAGTATTATGGCAATCAAGTCACTTGTTTTCAAAAGGAGAAGCTTATTTTAATTTTTTTTTAAAGCAAGTCAAGCTTCATTCTGGTAAGCTTTCAGCAAACTCTCTAACATACTTCGTAATGCCTTACCGAGCAAATTGGTCATGCATCAAGACATGAGTCTGGGTTTTGTCCAGTTTTGGTTTTGTTTGGGGTCTTTTGTTTGTTTCTTTTTTTTGGTAATTGGTCATTTTTAAAGTAAGGCTGCTTTTTACAATATGGAAAATTACCTATCTGATCACCTCTTTTGTGTACTTATGCTTGATGTAAGAACCAGTGTTTAATATTGATTGTCGTGAGTATGCAGATGCACTTCCCCAAATGAATGAATCCTGATTTTTTTATTTTTGTAATTCTCATCTTGATTTTGATAGTTTCAAATTTCAGGCCCTTCTCTTGGCAAACCCTTGAGTAAATCAAATTATGATGTATACTTGTGTCTGATTCCATTAGGTAGGTGGGCACAACCATTTTCTCATCCCAGTCTCGGAACTTTTGCAGCCAGCTTAAAGTCTTACCCTTCAACCTGCTCATCTGCAGAATTTCTAATTCATGAGGAGCCCTTTGTGAGCTTCAAGAGAAAGAGCAGAAATAGTATGGGGTTTGGGCTGACTGAGATGAAATGTGTGCAAATGCAGCCTTTGGCAGACAGATTTCAGGGGACAGCTGCAATCTGTGTTAACAGGACCAAATGAAGGAGTAACTTTGCCTTGAATGACAGTGCCTTGAGAACAGTGGAAGATGCAAGAGGTCAAAGACAGGAAAAGGAACATACTTTTGTTAACATGGGAGGTGACTGGCTGAAGGACTTGCAATTACTGCAAGACTTCTGAACTGCAGAGGATAAGCTTTTATTAAAAATAGATAAATAAGGCCCAACTAACTCTTCCATCTTTTAGGCCTTTTAGAGAGGAGAAGCAGGAGACAGAGATAAAGAAGATAAGTTTTGTTTGGCTCTGTTTCCCCAAGACAGTTCACAAAAAAAAAACCCAGTCCACCCCACCCCAAAGCTTACCAGGTTGTGCATGCTCTTCTCACAGATCTTTCTTACTGAAAGATCATATGCAAGTGAAATCGCTCAGAAATTAGAACTGAGCTTCTTGTTGTTATTAAATGTATGTTTGCTGCTCACTTTCACTTTTAACAGTATTGTCAGACCATGTGCATACTTTCTGTTCTATGATAATCTTCGTAAGAAGAGGTATTTATAACCAGAATATTTTGAAAAGGTACTTTGTTAGAGATGCAGAATTCTTTTTACTTGCTTTTTCAATCTTTTCAACAAACTTCTGGATTTGGATGAGCTGGATTCATTCCTGTGTCAGTGTTGCTAAGAATATTTTTGTTTCTTAGACATTCAGCAAAGCTTGGAACACAACTGGCTGATCTCCACCTTCATAACCAGCAACTTGGAGAGAAGCTGAAGAAAGAAGAGAGCACAGTTGGTACAGTACACAGCTGTTTGCAAATTTAACCTAGTTCATAAGAATCTGCAAAATACTTAAAATAGCTTTTGTTATTTCAGGTTAAGTTTGTCTTCTTCCACTGAAGATATTATAAAATTAGATTTGGATGAGACACCCAGGCAGGAGTCTTCAGTTTGATTTTTTTTTTTTTTTTTTTTTCTCTATTTGGATCTGTAAGCAAAGAAATTATTCAGTTTGGGACCCTTATGGTCCCAAACCACATTTTCTGCAAGGATATAATGCTATCTCAAAATATGATTTTAGAGATTGCAGTTAAGCTGCTTTTACATCAAGATTTACACTTGAAAACCAACAGCAACAACCATTGTAATAAAAAAAGTATTTAGGTGCAATTGTTTGATTCTCAGTAGAAGCAGCATTGTACCCTTGCCTAGCTTTTAAGGTCCATTTGCATTGGAAATACTCAGAACCTTGTCATTAGTATTGGATTTTTGTCTTTGGTTTGAAAGGTAAAGGTCAAGGGCAAATGGAAGTCCAGTTTGTGGATCAATTTGGCTTTCATACAGTTACCTGCTGTGGCTATCTTCCACAGGTAGGTTGTACTTCATCAGACTGATAGAATTTTAAGTTTTTATTTTCCTTTCAGTGACAAAAAGGAACCAAATTATCATAATGGAAATAAATTTATTTCTGTGGAGTCATAAAAATCAAAACTCATTGTTTAGCCTTCAGCCTGCTAGGGAAAGTCGTGCTTTGGATAGCACTTCTGGCTGCATAGGGCATTCATGGCCCTTCCATTTCTTGGGTTGTATCACTTATGGAAAATTATTTATTCCCCCAATGCAGTGGTTTAAGATAACATTCCATTAAATGGTAGCGTATACTGTCCTGGGTGGTAGCAGCGCAAAGGCTGTATGATCCTCAAAAGCCTCATTTGCAAAAGAAGAAAATCTGTCTTTTGTGTGGTGTAGAACTAATATCTGCAGTCCTGTTTCTTCAGGTGAATGAGTGGCAGAATGACTGGGTGACTTTCTTTGCCAAGCAAAGAATCCAGCCCCAGATGGACATGATTGAAAAGAATTCAGGAGACAGGGAAGCAAGAGAACTTTGGGCACAACTACAGGTAGGAGGAACTCTCTCAATTCTCTCTATAGTAATAGCTACGTATCAGCTGTTTATATTTTGTTTTTCATAAAACAAAGTTCCTGTTTGTTGGTATGATCCAGGTTCTGTTGGTAAGAGACTTCAGCTTTAGGGATTAAAATGCCCTTTATTCTAAGTTATAATGGCTTTTGCACATTATGATAATAACCCACACTGAATGTGTGCCAAGTAGCACTTTGGCTTTCTGTTTGGGAAATACTAGGTTGATTCACATTTCACATTCTCTGTAACACGTTCATAATGAGAAATATATGTAAGGAGTTCTGTTCTGCACCTATTCCCTTCATTTAAGGTTTGCACATGTACTGTAGTGTTAGTGATTTGTGTACTTTGCAGAAATCTCTTCAGGGTTGGTGGGATATTCCTTAGCCTTCTAATCATGAACTGGGGGGTGTTGGTTGTTTGTATTAAAGCTGGTCAATATTATGCACTGAAAACAGCACTGAGTGCAGTTTCAAATTTTTGTATTTTCTTGCTAAAAACCCATTTGGATGACTGTCCTTCAGCTGCTGGCTTTTAGGAAAAATAGAACTACTCTTCATTTTTCTCAGCATCACTGTTGACTAGGTCCTGTGCTGTTTCAAGTTATGCTTTTTTTTTAACTGACTTAACAAGTTTCAACCGATGCTTTGCATCTGTACAGATAAAAGTCTGCAGTCATTCACCTTAACATGTAGTACTCACACGACTTGCTTTCTTCCTCCTGCAGCTGAAGATACCCAGTTTGTTCTGTGATGTAGAAATTGTTCCTGCTCTTCTGCATGGAGATCTCTGGGGCGGAAATGTAGCCGAGGATGATTCTGGTCCAATTATCTTTGATCCAGCTTCTTTCTATGGCCATTCAGAGTATGAGCTTGCAATAGCTGGAATGTTTGGTGGCTTTAGCAGTTCTTTTTACTCTGCTTATCACAGTAAAATTCCCAAAGCTGCAGGGTTTGAGAAACGCCTAAAGCTTTATCAGCTTTTTCACTACATGAACCATTGGAACCATTTTGGTACAGGGTACAGAGGGTCCTCTCTAAACATTATGAGAAACCTGATAAAGTGACTTGAAGCTTAATCAGAATACTTACTTTGTTGCTTGGAAACCCCCATACTTTGTGCTACAACTACAGGAGTAGTATTACTAAAAAAATCTGCTAGACCCTTGACCTTGTTGCACAGCTAAAGACCTAGAACCAGTGAGTGTAACATAGTCATCCCTTTTTAGGATAGTTGGGAGTAACTTACGAGAGCAGTATCCAAGGAAGGAGTTTATTCAGTTGCACAAAGATCTGTTGGTGTCATAAAAGCATTACGTGCTTAAGACTAGGCGAGGGTATACAAATAATACACTGAGGAGATGGCTAAGAATGTTGAAGAGCATTGCTCATTGCTTTTTGTTGCTCCCCTCCTGCCTTTATGATAGATTGCTCAGGCTCTTTCCGCTTTTCATGTCTAGTTATGTGCATGAGAACACTTAACAAAATACTTTGAAAATCATCAAGAAAATGACTTAATGGCAACTGTGAGAGGTGATTTGGACTCACTATTTGTTATGCTGATGTGTTTCTATTGGATGGAGACTGCTTCCTGTTCTGTAACAAAGCTGTGTGAAAATGCTGATAATTTTTTCTGGCACATCCATTTTGGTGCCTGATGACATTCCTGTGGGCTGTTCTGTGCTTGCTGTTCAGTGGGCTCTCGTCTCCAGCAATTTCATTTTTGCCAGAACTAGCTCTCCTTTTTTGGATTATGCTTTTGTCCAATAGTGTGTATTCTGAGAGGTCTTTTCAGGTAAGGCACTTTACATGTACATATCCTTTGAAGATGTTTTTCTCTCCCTAATACAAACAGAAGATGTACTTTTTGACAATGCCATGTGTTCATGGTACAGGCTTCACACACATTTTCTGTAGTTCAGACTACAGGTGCCATGAGCAGTCATTCTTCAGTCCTTACTAAGTGCACTTTGTAGCTTTTGGGATAAGAGATGTTAAACCAAAGGAAGTTAAAATTTAACTCTCAGAACAGCAGCTCTACCCCAGTAGCAGAAGTTCTCTAAGGACAGCTCTGCAGACAATTTCTTGCAACTGCAAGGTTGCAATGCTAAAATTGTGTTGTTCTTGATGTAGGCTCATCCTGATGTTTCAATGCAAACTAATCAGGTAGGTGAGACAGATGCATGATTCCTAATGGCATTTTGAGTGTTTGGGAATTACTTTAAATAACTAAAAATGTTTTCCACTGGGTATTAGCAGAATATTGAGTGTTTTTTAGTTGCTGGTTTTGCAGTTATTTATACAAATTGGAAGCAAATTTTGGAAGACCATCACTTGATATGACTTTCCTTAATTCTACTACTCTTCTCACTGGCTGTTTAACTTCACCTACGGAAAGTTTGAAAGCCTTGCTTGGTAGAGTAGCTTTTCTTTTACCTTGTTGCTTAAATAAAAAGCTTCCCAGTTGATTATTGTTGTCTCTTCTTTGAATTAAAACCTTACAGTTTGTGTTCACTCTTCAGGAGCTTCCTGCTCCAACCTGTTCAAACTACCGCATTTGTTAGACTATTATGGTCATCAGAGGTGTTGTTGGGCGTGTGATCACGGATCTTAATCCAGAGCAGTGTGTCACTGAAGGGAATTTACATGTTGTTCAGTTACTTTGGCATTTGAGGTCCTATCTGTGCCTTCAAACTTTATGTATTGCACCAGTTCTTTGGTGGTTGTTGATGAAATAAATGTTCTGTCTGTGCCTATATCCTTATCCCATTCACCCAAGCAGAACACTGCTTAGTGTAGCAGATTGGGGAGATGCTGGGGAATTTTAACCAGCAGGCAGACCCCTTAACTGTTTATTTCCATATGCCTTCATGATAAAGTCAGAAGTTATTTCACAAGATCATCCAGTTTACAAATCTTCAACAAATCAACATGTTTATTTTGCTAAAATACCTAAATACTTTTAATCATTAGAAGGTGAGAAGTGATATGAAAGTGGATTTTCTGTCAGTCATAGACTTGAGTGATGGTAAGTCTTCAAAGATCACCTTTTCCTAATAGAACTGAATCAAAATATTCTTGTGGTTGAAAGAGAATTGTGTTTTATACAAGTTATGTAAATAGAAACAGTTGTATTTAGATTTATATTTTAAGGGATCTTACGCTCATTTTTTCCAAGCTATTTCATGCTACAATTAAAAGTGGTAGAAATGCAAATGGAATATAATAGCAAGGTCTTTTGTGCCATGTATCCTTTTGTTTTGAGTTCTGATAGCAGGTCAATCAGGGGATGGAATCTTCTCTAATGAAGGCAGGCTGCTGATGAACCCTTAGGAAGAAATTGCTGCAGTTGTATCAAGTAGCTTTTGTGGTTTTGTGTTTTTTTTCTTTTTTTCCTTACATATTGTATAGTTCTCACTGCTCTTTGAATTGTCCTCTTTGGTCACTCCGTTTCATTACGTGTTTTAGCCGTGCCTTTGTTATTCTTCATTTCTTTATTTCATGGTTTAAAGTTAATGTGTCCTGCTTTTCCTTCTCATCTATTCCTCCCTCTTGGCTCCTTCTGTACATTCTAAATCTGGCAAGCGTGTTTCCTTGTACCTATGCTCTCATTCTGTATTTCTGCTTTTGTATCATAATTTTTCTGACTTTCCATTCTTGTTTGAACAAGGAAAAAAGGCAAAGTATGCCCAGTATATAAACTGGGGGGAGTTTCCTGCAAGGCCCAGATCACTTCTCTGGTCCAACTGGGTCAGTCAGTGGGTGGTGAGCAATTGCATTGTGCATCACTTTGTGTTTATTCTTTTCTCCTTGCAGTTTTATAGTCTCTCCCCTTGTTATTTCCCTTATTATTATTATTGGCAATGGTAGTAGTAGTTTTGTGTTTTACCTTAGTTACTGAACTGTTCTTATCTCAGCCCATGGGATTTACATTCTTTCGACTCTCCTCCCCCTCCCTCTGGGAGCAGGAGGAAAAAAGGTGGGGAATGAGAGTGACTGCTTGGTTCTGAGTTACCGGCTGCACTTAAACCACAACATCAACTTCACAAGGCTTGACTGTCCTAAGTGTGAAAATAGATCCAGTTTGAACCTCTCTGCAAGAACCTGTAGTTTTGCTGAATTGTCCACAGTTCCTCTGTACCCTACATTTCAGTGTGATTCATTTGTTTTCGTTCTCATGGGCTGCTGCCGTCTGCACAAACTGCCTGCAGGGATGAATGTGGCACTCTGCTTTTCATCTTGGCTGCTGTTCCAAAATAGATCTGGTGATATTAAATGATGCTGGACTGTTCTAGCAGAAGTAAAAAGTGGGTGGGAAGTGGAATATGGGAAAAGTATTTCTGGTAACTTAAGCCACACCAGAATCTTTATTTTTGGTTTGGTTTTTTTTTTTTTTTTTTTGTAAAGTAATAATTACTTTTCAACACATTTTTCAGTGAAATCTCAAAGTAATTCACTGAAATCTCCCATGACATGGTGGTATGCAGAGCTGCAGCTTCTGCAGTTATGCTGCAGGTCAGGTCTATAGCATTAAAGGAGCTTTAAATTATTTGTCCTTGGTTAGTTCTTTACTGAGGAACAGTAACTTCTGTCAGAGGAAGGGAGGTTTTTGATAGAAAGGCTTTTCTTGCTGTTGGCTTAATATAGCTTCTTTGTTTTCCCGTGATTCTTTAGATGCTGTTACTCCCAAAGGACATGAAAACAGTCTTTATTTGTCTGCAGGGGTGTTATCTGTCTTCTGGACAGTCTTTGAAAACAAACATATTAGAAGCAGTTGTGTGCAAAAGAAGAAAATAGCTGGGGAACCGAACGGTTGCAAGCTCCACCACCAGCATAACCCAGAGGATAGGGCTCAAACCAGGAGCCTGACAACACTTCGATGAATAATAATCCTTTACATTTAACCCTTGCCATCTCCCACACCTCGCCCGTGCAGCTCGGGTTTATTTGGGATCTAGCCATGGTGCTGAACCGGTGCTGCCCAGTTTTGTGGCCTGGTGTTTCTTCCAGCCCATCTGGGATGCTCTGAAGTTGTTCTTCCAGTGTTTGGAATGCTCCTGTTTGAAGTTGCTTGACTGGAGCAAAAATGCTAGGAAACCAGGCCTGTCCCCTGTGTGTTACTAGTTAAACACTGATCCAGCGTGGAAGCAAACAGAAGGCTTTCCTGTCTGTTGGCTGCTATGAAAGTGATGCAATATTTTTGGATTAATACAGTCCTGTTTCTGTTTTAACCAAAAACGAAATTAAAAGAATGTTAGAAGAGATGTTGCAGTCAGTAACTATTGGTGTCTGCTGGGAACTGTAGGAGAGAAGTCCATGGCATCCTAGACTGCAAAAATGTTGGGTACAGTGGTAATATTGTGGGTGAAGAGGGATAGTGCAACAGGATTCAGAAATTCCGTGCAGAGCTGGTGGTTGGCATTGCTGCTCCAAGAACAGCCTGTTCTATGGATGGGAATGTGCCAAGAGTCAGTCATCAAACTGAATAGGTTGCCTTTATGCAGGCATATTAAAACAAATACTGTAGTGTCTGGGTTGCAGCATGTTCTCAAAATTTATGATAACATGTTTTAAAGGTTTGACATATAACTGAAGGTGTCAGTGCATTTTGCAAGCAAGAATTGATTAAATTCAGTAGCATATAAGGGATCTTATTTCTGTGTGTTAGACTGTGAAAGGAGATTGAAAGGTGAAATGAAATCTAAAGATCATGTTAAATCTGGAGGAGTATATAGGAACAGTGTCTAAACTTCTTTATTACCAGCTTGATGCTTTTACTGTGAATTTTCCCCAGGTGATGTCCAGCCCTGAGCACTTTGCTATGTCACTGACTTGAGGATGCTTTCAGGCAACAAAAATCTTTCGACTTTCTTGCAAGAGATGGAATTCTGTCCCAAGAAGGGAGAACGTTCTAAAGATCTCCGTAATGACAACAGAACTCCACACAAAGCAACCACAAACAGAGAAAATACCCACCAACCTTTGCACATATTTCTGGTGGCTGAAATTACACCCTTACGGGCTGGAACTTTGTTTTTCACGTTGTAAATAACCACAGCGCAGCACATGTGCGCAATTTGTATTGTTGCATTGAGCCTCCCTCTAGTGGCTTAGTTTAGCAATGCCTCCCAGCTGCGAGCGGAGAGCTTAAAAAAGCAAAACGGGTCCAAACTACAAATACCAGCAGCTCTCGGCACAGTCGAGAGAGGACCCAGGACGCACCTCCCCCGTTTATTCTAGCAAATATTTCTAAATATTTTTATTTTTCATGTAATTACAGCCCGTGGGAAGCAGCATTTGGAGACATTATCTCTGGATTTGCCTTTTGGTTTTCTTTTGGCTGCTGGTTTGTTTTGTTTTATTTGATGGGCAGCCCTTTCTACCTCATAGCTGAGTGACAGTGAAAGAAGGACCCAAGCCTTATCTTGTTTCGCAGTGGATTTAGCAGAAAGCAGCTGCAGCAGCCTGGAAACGACCATGGAAAAGATCCTGAAGACAGAATTGAAAACATCCGTCCTGAAGGCATTTGGAAGCTCAGGAGGAGGATACATTAGCCAAGGGCAAGCCTATGAAACAGACAGTGGACGAGTGTTTGTTAAAGTCAATCACAAACCTCAGGTTACTGCAGATCTTTAACTACTAATATTAATGCATGTAGAGAGTTTTTTATTTTAAAAGTGCCTGATAATGATTTAGAGTTCTGTATTTTCAGACTGACTTTGAATTATTCCAGTTTTCATTTTGATTTTCTTTTCAAAGCTGTTGCCTATTTTATGTGAAATATTAATGTGCAGTAGGTTTGGTTGATGCAAAATGAGATGGAATGCAATGTGATAACCCTCAACAACAGGAATAGACATTGCAATATATAAGAGAGGCAAAGTACAGAGCTGTTGTTGTAGTACTTAGAATTTGAGAAAAGCCTGGAGCTGAGTTTGCATTCACTGCACTCCTTTTTGTGTTTCAGTTGGGAATAGTGGGAGGGAGGGAACAGGGTGCCAGTGCTAAACCCCGTGCTTTACTTTTAAAGCTACAGAGTTTCAGCCTTCCCCATTGCTTTCTTTATTTCTACCAGTAAGATTATTGCAATTTTTCAGGTCAAGCTGTTGACTTTTCTATTACTAAATGAATGCTGAATTGCTTTTTATAACACCACAATGCATCAGAAATTTGCTTTATAAATATCAAAACAATCCTAAAACTACTGTGAGGAACAGCATATTTACTTCAAAAATGCAGAGTACAGGCTTAATATTTGTACTTCCATCTCCACCTGGTGGCCAGTGACCTACATGGAAAGGGGAACCACATTAAGGATTCAGCCTTTGACTTCATTTTATAGCGGTCATCTGTGGTTTTGAAGAAAGTGGTCTTGGGTATTACCCTCACAGATACTGTTCCATCTCTGTAGTTTGGTATCTCCATATGCAACTAGAAATCGTGGTGAAATGTGATGTATCCTACTACACTGGAATGAATTTGGGGAATAAAGAAGTTAGAATTAAGATACTCAAGTCTCCCTGTGTGGAGGGAAACCTCGCTGTAGCTACATTTTTTAATCAAGATAATTTAGCTCCTCGTAACTTAGTAAACAGGGCTATGTTTTCCAAAGTAGCTGTTGCAGACATCCACAGTTTAGCCCAAGGATATTCTTATTCCCTGACAGGCTAGAAAAATGTTTGAAGGGGAAATGGCAAGTTTGGAAGCTATTCAGAAGACCAATATTGTGAGAGTGCCTCAGCCTATCAAAGTAATCGACCTGCCGGGAGGAGGAGCAATGTTTGTCATGGAGTATCTCAAGATGAAGAGCCTCAAAAGGTGTGTCTGGACATCTCTTTTTCTTTCTACTATGTTTTGGGGCATGTTTTCACTCGGAAAACTTTATGACAAGACTCTCTTTTCTCCCAGAGATAGGGCTTACATCTGTTATGATCCACTCTTTTGTGTGTGTATGCATTAAAAAGAAATACATATATGTACCTATATATGTGTGTGTATACACTACTTCCTCATATTTTGCTCCTCCCTGACCCTCTACCTGCAGCAGAAATGGCATGCCATTGCTAGCCTAGAGCTTTATGTGCTGGCCCACATGTGCTGAGATGCTACTGAAATGAATGACATAATGGCTCAGTTTAGCTCTTTAGTCATAAGCTCCTGAACATAGGCTTTCAGGAATTAACTGCTTTGTTCTGGGCCTTTATAGGGACATAGTAATGCCTAAGGCTCTTCTGGTGTTGGTTTTGGGTTTTTTTTTTGGTGTGGTTTGGTTTGGGTTTTGGTTTGTGTGGGGGTTTTTTGTTGTTGTTTTTTTTGTCCTGCCTACCTATTTTTATTTGGAGGATAAAGGCAATTCCACAGCCTCCCCAACAGTCCATTCCAAACCATTCCACTGTTCCCATGAAAGATTTTCTAGTGTCTGACCTCAGTCCTCCTGGTTGCAATTGTAAACCCCTTAATTTCTACTCATTCTAAACATGGAGAAGAAATTAATTTCCATCCTTGCAGCTTCTGTTCAGATATCTGTGCAATAATACTGGACATAACTGCAGTAACTGCTTTTCACTTGTCTGCCTTCTGCACTAAGCAGCTTCAACCCAATCCTTGTCTATGGCTTCTTTTTAGACTCACCATTCTTACTGCTGTTTGGCTGATCTCAAAGTATGAGGCCCACAAGTAGATACCATGTTCTACGCTTCATGTGGAGCTGATAAGGAGGTTTACTTAATCCTCCTGCTCTCTATGCTCCTGTTTATACAATCTTGTGTTGTGTTTATCTTTCTTGCAAGAGCTTTGGCTTATGTTCATTATCTGTTTCAGCCTGTTTCTCAAAGAGTTGTCATTTGCTCCCTTTATGCACTTGTGAAATTGTTTAAGGTTCTATATTTGTCAGAAACATACTCGATAATATTTAACTGAGTGTTTTTTCCTCTGTAATTTTTTTTCCTCTATAATATGTTGTTCACTTGTCTTGTTTTGGTTTTGTTTTGGTTTTTGATCCTACAGATACTGTTCAAAGCTTGGAGAGCAGATGGCAGATCTCCATCTTTATAACCAGAAACTTGGAGAGAAATTGAGAAAGGAGGGAAGCACAATTGGTAGAGTATTGATATCATGCACTAAATCAAAAATTAATTAATTTGGCTGTGGTACAGTATTGCATTATAAGTTTAATGATAATTAAAGTCAGTACTGGGATGCTCTTTCATGAGATTTGCCCCTCTAGTCCTTATGCCTCACTTCTCAAGTGTACATTATAAACAGGAATTATTATTATTTTTAAACATACCATTTTTACCTTGACAAAAGTAAATTATTTTGGTTCTTCATTTTGTATGTACTTTGTTGTATATAAGCATGCAGATACTGAAATTTAGTAAGAAATAGTGCTAAGACTTGATAGTTAGAGCTTTCAAGTGTTTCACAAGTCTAACGTAAAATTTGGGCTCATTCTATTTGTCAGTAAAACCTTTCAGCCTCATATACCATCAATCTCTGGCAATGTTCTTGACCTTACAGGAATCCTCTGTTTTTTTTTTTTGCTGTTGATATAGGCAATTAAATTATTTCATCAGATGGTCCCAGTTAGCGAACACATAATTAAGTTCCCCTTTAAAGATGTTGGAGATTACATTTTTGAACTTGAATGTGTAGTAAAATGTACAATTGCTCCGTGGAAGCAACTGTAATTCAGCACTGTAAGGTCACGATCCAGTTTCTGTTGACTTCAGTGAAAACACCTTACATCATTCTTTGGAAAGTGGATTAAGGCATAAGTAAAATGATTTTAAAAAAGGGAAGGGATACAAAGAATTATTCTTTCAGTGTTGTTAGTGTTCAAATCTGAACACCAGGTATGTATCTGTGTCTTTCCCAAGACTTCCATTATTTCTGAGTGAAGGCCAAATTACCTGCCATGTTACAAATAGCCTATGAATCAAAAATAAGCCATGTTTAACGATAACATGGTCAAGTGTCAGAAGATCGTGAACCTGGTCAGTAGATTGTGAACCTGGTCTCTAGACTCTGTTCCTGAATGTCTAACTGGTTCATCCAAAGAAAAGTCAGTAACTGTGACTAAATTTGGCCTCCCTTTCCATTCAGTATTTTAAGAGTGTTCTTTACATCTTCAGAGAGGGTTTTGACCATGAAGTAAATATAACTTACTGTTTAAAATTATTTTGTATGTCTGTTCTCTGAAATTTAGTTCCATGTTTTGAAAATTCGACTATGTAAGGATCTCAAAATTGCCAATGTTTGTTTTGCTTTTTAGGTAAAGGAGCAGGTCACTCTGAGTCTCAGTACGTGGATAAATTTGGATTCCATACAGCCACTTGCTGTGGTTATATAGCCCAGGTATGCTCCCTGTCAGGGAAAGCTCACATGTACTCATATAGGTGTATAAACTCCTAAAAAAGCTTGTTTCACTGTTCTTCGCCTTCATAACAGTTTTGCTGTCACTGCTTCACTGGCTGCACAGTGAAGAGAATATGACATGATGGTTGTCCAATGCATGTGGCTTGCTACAATGCGTGTATCACACAGTGGATCAAGTAGGAATTTGAAATTATGTGGTAGTTCTTTAGGTTGGCAGTACTTCATAAAATAAGTATCCCTTCACATACTGTGTCTTGGTTTTGTGTTTTTCAGCAGCAAAATGGCAAAATCCCCTGCTTTTAGAGAGCCTCATCATGTAACACATAAAATACTGGAAAGGGCTCTGAGAGATAAATCTGTTAGTTGCTGCCTCTGCACATAGGAGCATTTCATTCTACTATTTAATGAACTTCCAATACCTCAGACTCAAGTATAACTTTCACCAAATCAGAAACACATTATCCAATAAAAATGAATGAATACTTTCACATTTCCAGAAAGATTTTAGAATATAATGTGGAACAGCTGACATGATCTCACCAGAAACTCTCCTTCTAAAATATTTTAAGAAAATTTGAATAAATGAAAATAGATAGAACCTCAACTTATATCTCATGTTAAAGACAGCTGACCTAAGCATGGAAGAGAGCATCACTCCCAAAAGAACAATCAACAAAACAGAATCATAGAATGGTTAGGGTTGGAAAGGACCTTAAGATCATCTACTTCCATACCCCTGCCATGGGCAGGGGTGCCTCACACTAGCCCGTCACCCCAGGCTCTGTCATGTGTATATTGTACTGATACTGTCTTGGCCATTGTGCCAGCATTGAGCATTTTAACTTGATATTTATCTATTACTAATATTGACCACTATTGCTCATGAGAAATCTCTGTATCTTATTCTGTAGGTGAATGAATGGCAGAGTGATTGGCCTTCCTTCTTTGTTCGCCATCGACTCCAAGCTCAGATGGATTTGATTGAAAAAGATTATGGGGACAGAGAAGCCAGAGAACTTTGGTCACAGCTAAAAGTATGAACCATGTCTTAAATCTTTTACTTTAAATGTTAGAAAATATGTATCAGGGGAATTTTAAAGTTGTTTTTTTTTTTATAAGGGATTTTACATAGCTTTTCATGAACAGCAGTAACTGGACAGCTTCACAGCTGACTTAATGTTGTCAGCTGAAAAGGAGTCATGGTGCTCTTTCAGGTTTTTAGTAGATAGTGAAAATAAAACTGTAATTCATCACTGACATTTATTTCTTAAAATATAGCTAATAATAATAACAAGATGCTAAATCCCATCTAGGATCTTGGTGTTACAAAGTAGGTAAGATTCTGCTGCTCAGGCAGATTCTTGTTTTTTTTAACAGCCAATTGTGACAGCCAATACTGTCCATGCCTAGAAACAATACATTAATAGTAGATGCTGTTGCTAGACTGAATGATTTGCCAAGCTCTGTCAAAAATATTTACTGACTTGCAGTTTATGCTTGCAGCCTTCAATTGCAAAATCACTCCATGAGGACTGAAAATAGACAGTATTTGACCAGCTCAGACTCTTATATATTGCAGTACTTTTAGTTAATGTTGTCTTTAAAGCTCTTTTATTGTTATGTGTTTACTTATGCTTTTTCAGCTAAAGATTCCTGAAATGTTCTGTGACGTAGAAATCGTTCCTGCTCTGCTGCATGGGGACCTGTGGGCAGGAAATGTGGCTGAGGACGACTCTGGGCCAATTATCTTTGACCCTGCTTCTTTCTATGGCCATTCAGAATTTGAACTGGCCATTGCTGGAATGTTTGGTGGGTTTAGCAGCTGTTTTTTCTCTGCCTATCACAGTAAAATACCCAAAGCTCCAGGATTTGAGAAACGAAACAAATTGTATCAGCTCTTTAATTACATAAACCACTGGAACCATTTTGGGACTGGGTACAGGGGATCTACCCTAAATGTAATGAGAAAACTCCTAAAGTGACCAGGTAAGCTGAGAAATCCTGATAGAGTTCCTTAATAAGGAACAGCCCCTGCTTATCAGAAATAACTCAAACAAGGAATTAATGTTGATGGTCAAATACCTGAAAGATAAAAGGCTTAAGTACACTTTTGAGCCTCACTAAATGTTGTGTGACTGTGTAATTTCTAACTTACTAGTTTACTAGCACAGAATCATACCCTGCTGAAGGAAAGACTGCCTTGTTGGTGAAGACTCCACTAGCCTGGAAAAGTAGTATGACAGTCAGCTTCACCTTACTCTCTGTAGAGAGTCTCTCTTCATAGCTGCTGTGTTCCATGGTTGGTTGCACATTTTGACTCTGCTGCTGCTCTGTCAGCAGCTCATTATGGAAAGCTACTGCTATGGGACGGCGGAGCTGAGAGTATTGACTAGTTCCTTGTGTTGTTCTGTTTTATTTTTCTGTCTCTGTTTCCATCCGTTTTCCCATTTACATTTCTGTTGTCTTTTCCATGTTAAATGTTCTAATTCAAAGTTTAAATCTGATTCTATGAATCTGAAAACGAAAACATTCTGATTTGAAGATTAGCAAGGCCCTTTAGACTGCACTTGGCAAGCATGTATAATTAATAACATTTTAAATATTTAATTTAATGTAATTTACTTACTTTTTTTTTTTTTTTTATTGCTATGAGAAATTAAATTACAGTGGTATTTTGTAAAAAGGATGTCTCTGTAGTTTCTTTGCAATTGCCAGTATGGGCAGAAAGTGGGTTGTTGCCACACAGGTTTGAAATGACATGTCATAGTTTTGGTACAATATTGTAGTGTGTTATATTGTGATAGTAACATTTAAATAACTTGGTAAAAAGATAGCAAAATGTGGGAGAGAGGTTTTAGTGTTCTGATGACAAGAAAGCATCTATTGCTGCTGTGTTGGCTGGTGCTTGATGTATTTTCAGTTTTGAAAACAATGTACAGTAGGCAGAGCTAGTCTGTTCTGCTGCTGCTGTGTTACTGAAGGAACAGTGTCAAATAAGATGACTTTATCAAGTCTTTTAATATTCCTAATTGCTTTATTTTTGCAGAAAACAAAGGCAGTGAGAATTTGGGAGATAACTGTGCACCAAAGATACTGGCATACAATGAGCTAGAGTACATTAGCAAATCCATGTTTTTTTTAATAGGAGAAAGTGGTAAAGAAAGTAAATGTAAGTACAGTTCAACAAATGCTTATGTGAACCAGAGGATGTGAGTCACAATGACTGAACTCATGTATTTAGGCTTCAGGCAGTTGTCATGACTAATACTTAAACTATTGCATTCAAAAATGTTCAAGTATGTGTAGACTTTTATCAGCTTTAAAATGGCTGTGCTATAAAGATGTCATAAAATTTAAAGTTATATTGTTGTAATTGATATGTTTAAAAATGCATTTTGTTCTCTATAAGTGTAATACAAATAGTTAAAATTTTGTACTTCCTTTTAATTTGGGCTATAATTACGGCAAGTTGTCATTGTGTGGTTATACCTCTTAATACAATTGTAACAGTGGAAAAGTGGAATAGTGGAGTGAGAACACAGTTGAATTCCTAGCTGACAGCTAGATCTAGGTCTGAGCAGCAGCAAAGTGCATGCATACTAGTATTTATTATCAACAATACATGTACTTTCCAATGTAATACACGTGAACTTAGGCTCCTTCTCAAATAAAATACTTGCCTTGCAGAAACTAGGTGCTTGGTGTCACTGCTTTTTGTGATTGTGGTTTGCTTTGATGAATTTGAGCCTGAAGATAAGAGATTTGGTTGTGGATGGAGTTGCTGCATGCTGGGAAAGAGAAGTTTCCAGTCCTGACATCCTGATCAGATTTAAGTGTTTCTCTCAATTTCCTTTATTATCAAAGGTGAAATGAGTGCCTCAGCAGGTGGCTTGGCTCATCCTGAGCACTCAGTTTGTCAGCTGGTCTGATCTTCCAAGTTTATTTTCTAGTAAGTAAAAAGATAACCTGAGGTGACTTAATGTCTACTTTAGAGCCCAACTTTAGCTTCCTAGTGTTGGGGATGTGTCAAGAGCCAAGTGAAGAAGAGGCGCTGTTACCAGGTAAAGCACTCAGTAGCTAGGGGGAAAGTGTGTGGGAGGAGCGGGTGATGTTCTGTGTTTTGGGCTGAAACAGGACAAAACAGCTTCCTGAGAAAGGTGGAAGGAAAGAATCTGGTGTGATATAACTAACTGCAGTAAGGGGTTAGACACCCGGTTTGAGTCTGCCCACTTAATTCCCTTCCCTTTTTTGCTGCAGTTGCAGTTTGCAGCACTCAGACTTTGTTTCCATATTGTTATGAACTGAGGTAACGAGGTTTTGTTTCGGGAATTTCAAGAGATTCAGCTAACAAGTTATGATACCCTGTTTTGATACGGATATGGTACGCAATTAATATCGTCATGGATAACGGTGTAATCCAGTTGTCTTCCGCACACCTTTTGCAACCTATGCAGGGTGATTCGGGAGGCACCTGATGTGTCAAGAGTGGGCTCGGTGGCGCGGCAGGAGCATTCAAGGCCAGAGCAAGGCAGAGTCGAGATGGAGAGGAGCGCTCCGCAGCTCGCTGAAGAAACGTAAACCGGGGCCTGCCCGGGCCGGCAGCTCGCAGGATCCGCCATAAAGACCGAGAACCGCCGACCGTCCCCAGAGCACCCCCTTTGCCTCAGCCATTCTCCTCAGCCTCCCGCCCTGTGGCGGAGGGGGGGCGTGGCTTCGAGTGGGCGCGCAGCCGCCCCTGCAGCCTTTCGTCCCGCGCGGCGCTCCGTAGGAGCGGGGCTGCGCCGGGCAGCGCGGGCAGGCTGCGGGCAGCGGCGCGCCGGTTGCCGCGGTAATGCGCGCCGGGGCCTCCGAGCGGGGTCGGGTCGGAGCCGGGGGGCGTGAGAGCGGCTTTCGCCCTCCCCGGTGCTGTCGCCGGGATCTTCGCCGTCCCTGA